>JBCEWC010005897.1:0-24062 GCA_038996855.1 Solanum aculeatissimum | reverse complement strand
TTGATCTATGATTATGTTCCCTTGTTATGGTAATGGCTTATGTTTCCATGTTATTATGATGGCTTGAATGTTAAGCATGATGTATAATTATGTGTTATATGCAAGTATGCTTATCCCTTTCCCGTATTGTCCCCATAGCTTGAGTCCCAAGTCCCTGAACCCTTAGAGCTTATGTGTTACATGCTTTAGTTTCCGCATTTTCGAACCTATGATGAGTGTAATGATGCTATAATGGCTTAATCGAGGGTCTTCGGGTCCTCTTTTTCCATGTCACATCTAGGCCCCTATCCGGGTCGTGACAGAGAGGGAGAATGGTTTATATGTTGATAGGTTGAATATGGGACCAACGAAAAATAGGAGGGGAGATATGCTTGTGAGTGGTATGGATATTGGAAGGTTGATGACTTTTGTGCAGCAAGATGATGAGGAGAATCAGTGAAACAGGGAGGAGTACAAAAATAAGAGAGCTAAAACATCCGGCCATAATGTTGGGAAAAGAATAAATGGGAATAGAAAAAGGTTCCAGGCTGCGCCAACACCATCATCTGCTAGTGTATCTACACCCAGAAATAGGAATGAACAGAGGTCTAAGAATTTTAGAGCCTATGGATCTCAGTCACAGGCTAGTGTGGCTCAAGGTTCACAGGGTAAGCCACCATGTGGTAAGTACGGTAGAATGCACCTGGGAAAATGATGTGAGGGAGGTAATGCATGCTATAAGTATGGCCAACTGGGTCACTTTCAGAGGGATTGTCCAAAATGGGCTGATAAGGCTTAATCTTCTACCCCACTAGTTAGAAGAAATCAGAAAGGTGCTACCTCGAGCGTAAATGGAGCTACAAATCATTTGTATGACATCGGTAGTCGCTAAGATCAGGAAAACTCTCTATATGTTGTGACGGGTATGATTCAAGTCTTTACTCTTGATTGTTATATTTTGATAGATCCTAGTTTCACATTATCCATTGTGTCTCCTTATATGGCTAGTAGATTTGATAGAACGCTTGAGTATCTTCTTGAACCTTTCAGTGTGTCTACTCTTATTGGTAAGTCTATCTTAGCTGAGAGGATTTATAGAGATTGTGTAGTATTCATATATCGTAGGGATACCCTTGTTGATTTGATAGAGTTGGAGATGATTGAATTTGATTTGATCCTTGGCACAGATTGGCTTCATGCCTGTTATGTCTCCATTGATTGTAGGACCCGAACTGTTGAGTTCCAATTTCCGAATGAATGGGTCCTAGAGTGGTAGGGTGATTATATTGAACCTAAAGGTAAGTTTATTTCCTGCTTTAGAGCCAAAAAGTTAATCTCTAAAGGTTGTATCTATCACCTCGTCCGAGTTAAGATTGATGATGTTGAGTCACCTATTCTAGAGTCAGTCCCATTTATGAATGAGTTTCCTGAAATATTTCCTGAGGATCTGCCTGGATTCCCTCATAATAGGGAGATTGACTTTGGGATTGATGTTCTTCCTGATACTCAACCAATCTTTATTCCACCTTATATAATCGATCCTGTTGAGTTGAAAGAATTTAAAAAGCAATTGAGAGATTTGTTAGAGAAGGGCTTTATTAGGCCAAGTGTTTCTCCTTGGGGTTTTCCTGTCCTATTCCTGCGAAAGAAAGATGGGTCTCTCAAAATATGTATTGACTATAGGCAACTGAACGAGGTCACAATAAAGAATAAGTATCTTTTTCCCAAGATAGATGATCTATTTGACCAACTTCAGGGTGTCTCTTGCTTATCAAAGACGGACCTCTGATTTGGTTACCATCAGTTGAAGGTAAGGGAATGTGATATCCCAAAATCAGCCTTTAGGACCTGTTATGGCCATTTTCAGTTCTTGGTCATGTCTTTTGGGTTGACTAATGTACCTGCAACCCTTATGGATTTGATGAACTGAGTGTTTAAACAGTACCTTGATATGTTTATGATTGTATCTGTAGATGATATTTTGGTGTATTCAAGGGATGAGGAGGAAAATGCCAAGCATCTCAGAATTGTTCTCCAAACTATCAAAG
Source organism: Solanum aculeatissimum (assembly GCA_038996855.1). Taxonomy (NCBI): domain Eukaryota; kingdom Viridiplantae; phylum Streptophyta; class Magnoliopsida; order Solanales; family Solanaceae; genus Solanum; species Solanum aculeatissimum. The sequence continues at coordinate 22,035 of JBCEWC010005897.1, read as the reverse complement.
ACCATGAGTTGTATGCAAAATTTTTGAAGTGTGAATTTTGGTTCAAGTCTGTGGCTTTTCTAGGCCATATTGTCTTAGGTGACGATAGTAGAGTGGATACTCAAAATATTGAAGCGATTAAAAACTGGCCTAGACCGACCACTCTGACTGACATAAGAAGTTTCTTGGGGATGGCAGGCTACTACTGCAGATTTGTTGAAGGATTTTCATCACTATCCTCACCATTCACTAGGCTAACTCAGAAGAAGGTCAAGTTTCAATGATCTGATGAATATGAGAAAAGCTTCCAAGAGTTGAAAACAAGATTGACAACTGCACCAATTCTAACCCTACGTGATGGAACAGAGGATTTTGTCATATATTGTGATGCGTCTAGAGTTGGATTGGGTTGTGTACGGATGCAAAAAGGAAAAGTGATAGCTTATACTTCTAGACAGCTTAAGGTTCATTAGAAGAACTACCCAACCCATGATCTTGAGTTGGTAGCAGTCGTATTTGCACTTAAGATTTGACACCACTACTTATATGGAGTGCATGTAGATGTATTCACTAACCACAAGAGCCTGCAGTAAGTCTTTAGTCAGAAAGAGCTCAACCTGCAGTAGAGGAGATGGTTGGAATTGCTCAAGGACTAGAACATGAGCATTCTCTACCACCAAGGTAAAACTAATATCATTGTTGACGCTCTTAGTAGGTTGTCAATGGGTAGCACTACCCATGTTGAAAAAGGAAAGAAAGAGTTAGCTAAGGAAGTGCATAGATTGGACCGATTGGGAGTTCAACTTTAAGAGAAGGATTCAATATCCAAAATAGGTCTGCTTCATCCTTAGTGGTGGAGGTGAAAGAAAAACAAGACCGAGATCCTGTTCTACTTCAATTGAAAGAAGTTGTCCATAAACAAAAGGTGATGGTTTTCTCCAAAGGGGGAGATGGTGTGATGAGATACCATAGTAGATTGTGTGTTCCAAATATTGATGGTGTTCGAGATAAGATTATGGTTGAAGCCTATAGCTCTAGGTATTCCATTCATCCTGGCTCTACCAAACTGCACCATGACTTGAGAGAAGTCTATTAGTAGAGTGGAATGAAGAGGGATATTGCTGAGTTTGTTTCCAAGAGTCCGAACTATCAATAGGTCAAAGTTGAGCATCAAAGGCCATGTGGATTAGCTCAGAACTTTGAGATTCTTTAACAAAAGTGGGATATGATCAATATGGACTTTATTACTAGGTTGCTGAGGTCCATAAAGCAACATGATTTGATATGGGTAATTGTGGATAGAATGACTAAATCAACATACTTCTTAATGGTTAAGACGACCGATACTGCCGAACATTATGCCAAATTATACATATAGGAGATCATCAAACTGCATGGAGTTCCCTTGACTATCATCTCATATAGAGGAGCCCAATTCACATCCCAATTTTAGAGATCTTTCTACAAAGGACTGGGTTAAAAGGTGAATCTTAGTACTGTCTTTCATCCCCAAATAGATGGTCAAGCAGAACGTATGATTCAGACATTAGAGGACATGTTGAGAGCCTGTATTCTTGACTTCAAAGGAAATTAGGATGACCACTTACCCTCGATTGAGTTTGCATATAACAACAATTACCATGCAAGTATTCAGTTGGCTCCCTATGAAGCTTTGTATGGGAGGAGGTGTAGATTACCAATTGGGTTGTTCGAAATTAGGGAAGCTGAGTTGATTGGACCTGATCTTGTCCACCAATCGATGGAAAAGGTAAAGGTTATTAAAGGAAGGTTGAAGACTGCACAAAGTCGCTAAAATTCCTATACTAATATGAGAAGAAGAGAGTTAGAGTTTGAGGTGAATAATTAGGTGTACTTGAAAGTGTCACCCATGAAAGGTGTCATGAGATTTGGGAAAAAGGGGAAGCTAAGTCCTCGTTATATTGGTTCCTACAAGATTGTAAAAAGGATTGGGAATGTTGCTTATGAGTTAGAGTTGCCTTCTGAGCTAGCCTTGATTCATCTGATTTTCCATGTCTCCATGTTGAAGAAATGCTTGGGAAATCCTTCATTGATAATTCCCATTGATAGTATTGGAGTGAAAGATATTTTATCCTATGAAGAGGTTCTAGTCCAGATTCTTGATCGTTAGGTTCACAAATTAAGAACCAAAGAGATAGCCTCAGTCAAAGTCCTGTGGAGAAATCAATTAATTAAGAAATCCATGTGGGAAGCTGAGAAAGATATAAAAACTAAATACCCGCATCTATTCGTGCCCAATGATGAGAATGATGAAGGTAATGTCCTTACTCTTGATTTGGATTGATTTGTCTATTGTTGAGTCTAAATAGCGATTGTCTAGATTGTTGATTGGTTGATAGTTTAATATGGTTGATTAATTGATTGATTGAGAGGAGTCGTGATTGTTATTCGTGGCTCGAGTTCATCCTTACTCTTCATTCGAGGATGAATGATTCCAAGAGGGAGATAATGTTATACCTAATAAAATTATCAAAATACCCCTATATGACCCAAATTCTTTTGGAAAATTCGAGGAGGGGAGTGAAATCAACATGAAAAATTATGTGAGAAAATAATCTTGATTGATTTTTAGAGCAACCAGATCGAAAGACAATTTTTTGAGGCAAATACACAAAATCAGAAAAAGTGTGTGACATGTCCGTGTCGTGGACTTTTCGCGAACTTACACTTGGTTGTGATCCCAACATTTTCTACGGGATTTGAAAATTGATCAAAAAATTTTTAGTAAAAAATACACAGGTACGCGACAGGTCTGCTTCGCGGACTTGGTCCCCCAATCTGTTCCTCTGAAGTTTAAAATTTTAAATCTTACGAGGGGCATTCTAGATATTTCTCTACCCTTCCTAAACCAAATACATGACCAATATAGGTCATTATTGACCTAAAAGGGGTTTCAAAACCCATTCCTTAGTCCCTACTACGTACTAACTAAGAAGCTAGGGCTAAGAAGAGGAGGAGAGAGCAAGGAATTCAAGCGATTTGAGCAGAAAACCCTTGGGAATTAATTGTCAAACTTCGTACTAGGTATGTAAGTCTAACCTAAAGCATGAAATTGTTCTTTCATGTGCCCCTTGATTGAGATAAATTGATAGATGAGAGTATTGAGTCTTCATGAATGTTTTATTGAAGGTTTTCTTGTAAATTTTATACATCATATGTATTTTACATGATTGATGATCATCACAAACTTGATTTACTGAATAAATGCTTTTACATGAGTTATTTCATAAATCCTATATGTTATTTCATACAAAACTACATGAATGAACCTAGGGATTAAGTCTAGAGCCTTGATAATATGATTGTGATTATGATTATGATGTGAGCATGATGATAGGTTGATAGAACTTATTTTTCCCAAGAGTCTTCATAATTAAATTCTAAAGATTGGTCAAATTGATGGTCTTCTTAATGATTGGTCTAAGCTCTTTGAAAGATATGATTGAGAACTAATTTGATTCGATGGTTGGTAGGCCAGAAGGCTCAATTGTGATAGAATTGATAGATTGATATAAGATCTTATGAGACTCACTGATCGGATTGATTGGGTTTGATTGTTTATGAACATTGAGTCTTGGGAGGAGTATTGAGCACTGAATTAAGTGAGGGTAAATCTAACTCAACTCATTAACTATGCCGCCAAGCATAGGTGAGGATAAAACTGCTAAGTCGGATGTTTTCTCTTGAGTTGATCAATCCCTGAAATAATAGAGGACTTGTTCGATTGTCTGGATCCATGATGGATTCGAGTTGTTTTTCCCCTAGCAAGGTATAGACGGTTATGGCAATATCAACGGGACTATTGTACAATCACTGGTGCATAAGTTATTGTTATCGGATAAGAGAAACTCTCAGATATATTCTATACTAACAATACTTTGGGTCGGTTTGATTGGATTGGATTGGATTTGGATTAGATTGGATTGGTATTGAGTGGTCATTGTCTAGTCTTTATTCTTGCTTTAGATAGATATTTGACATTCTGATTGTGTATTTTCTGAGTTGATGTTATTCTATGTGATTCTACCTATATTTATTTCATTCAGCTATTTTACATACTCGTACATTCCACGTACTAACATCCATTTAGACTGCATAATTTCATGATGCAGTGACAAGTACTAAAGATCATCAATAAGTGCTTCATTGAGGATCTTTCCCCACTTTTTAGTTGATTAGTGAGTCCTCTCTGATCTCGGAGGATGCACATTATTTATTTCATCTAGATATAGAGTTAGACTTTAAAATTGCTTATTTTGATTTGAGGTAGTCATGGGTCTGTCATTGGCACCACTGAACAGTTGATAAAGGCTTTATAAACTCTAGTGGATTTGTTCGATTGGATATTATTTTGAGCTAATTTCTTTCGTACTAGCTTTAGTGATTTGATATGATTATATAAGATTGAGTTGTCCATATTTTATTATCATAGTCTTCCACTGATATGTTTACTATATTGCCTGATTGAATGTGATGAGGCAAGTGGTTCGCTTGGGAGCCAGCAATGATTTTTGAGTGTCGGCCACGCCAAGGGTACCCTCTCGGGGCGTGACAATAGAGCAAGGAAAGATGTTTGTTACAACTTATGAGGCCAAATTTTGTGCCCTATCTAGATATGCTACTCACCTTACTTCAGTCTGAAAGAGAGGATTTGCCGCTTTGTGAAGAGATTAAGGTCAGATTTGCAGATTTTAGCTTTGCAGGTGGTTGCTTTAGCAAAGTCCTTTCAAGAAGTAGTTGATTTTGTGATCCAAGTAGAGGGGTGAAGCCATATGGCTTCACAAAGATGGAAAAATTCAAGTAGTTCCGTAAGGAATATGAGTTTAGTAGTTCTTACTCCAGAGGGCAAGTTCTGGTGGTTATCTAACCCATCCAATTCAGTCTTCATTGTAGGTTTTCAGATGGGGTTTCATCAGGGACTAGCCAGTCTCTTCCTAATTTTGGAGGTTATATTTAGTCTTCTTCATCTTTATAGAGTCCCACTCATGACCCTAAGACTTGTTATGGATATGGTGAGGTTGGGCATATTAGAAAGTATTATCCGAGGTAGAATTTAACTGGGTATGATTAGGGTTATAGGGCCTCAATAACTTGAGGTTGAGGTGGCCATGGTACGAGCTATCATTTTGGAAGACATGGTGTCTAAGATCGTGGAGGGTCACTAGTCCATCCAGGGTTGCAGGCAGGTTGGAACTACTGGTACACAACTTGGTAGAGGTAATGGTCGCACGGGTGATAGAGCCCATTATTATGCTTCTTTTAGGAGGGCAGAGGCAGATGCATCAAATGTTGTTATCACATGTACTCTTCTACTCTGTAATTGCACCACTTTTGTATTGTTTAATCTAGATTCAGTTTTCATATTTATGTTTCTACTCCTGTTGGTGAGTCTATGTTAGTGAGAAGGTATATAGGTCTTACCTTATAACTTTTGTGGGGAGCAGAAGTTATGTAGATTTGATTATTTTAGGGATGGTTGATTTTGATGTAATCTTGGATATGACTTGACTTTTTTTAAATTTTGCTATTTTGGATTGCAATGCTAAGACTGTGACCTTGACCAAGCCTGGGATGGATCGGTTGGTGTGGAAGGGTGATTATTTTTATTCTCCAATTTGAAGTATCTCTTTTCTTCATGCTAAGAAGTTGGTGAGTAAGGATTGTTCAACCTTCCTAGCACACCTCAGGGATGAGAGTTCTGAAGTGCCCTTGATTGAGTCTATTTTGATAGTTCATGAATTTGTGGATTCTTTCCTGCAGACCTACATAGCATGCCACCAAATAGAAATATTAATTTTATATTGATTTAGAGCTCAGTAATCATCCTATTTCTATCCTACCTTACAAAATGGACCTAGCTGAGTTGAAAGACCAACATCAGGAATTATTGGGTAAAGATTTTATTATATCGAGTTCCTCTCCTTGAGGGTGCTCCAGTTCCTTTTGTGAAAAGGAAAAATGGTAATCTTCATATGTTTCCTAGAACAAATGATCTCCCTATACTCTATGTTTTATCCCCTCAATATCTTCTAACTCCAAGGTAGACAACAAGTATATTTCATAGTTGGCCAGACAATGAAAGATAGATTAAAGAAATATATGAGTGATTAAGCGAAAACTCATTCATAAATCATAAAAATCAAGGTCTAGAATATAGTCTATGACTAAAATCCCAAAATATGGGAAATTAGCCACTCATTATTTGACTCAAACACAAAATTAGTCTAACAAACATTCAAAGAATGGATTTAAAGAAGAAAAGATGAAAGAAATAACCCTAGAGAGAAGTTTCTTCATCTCTTCTCTCTGTCCCAGCTAAAATTAGATAATATAATAATGACTAAAAATAGTATTTAAACCTAAGAAATCCGGTTTTCCAACTTTCACTGTGCAACATCAAAATCCGCAATGCGGACTTGTTCCCCCATTGTATATTTTACACTTCCAGCTCATCCGGTAATTTTTGAACTATCTTGAACTAAGTCTGCAATGCGGACTTGTGTCACCATAAGTGTTTCACATATTTTTTTCTTCTTTTCAAATCCCAACTATCTTTACACTGGTCTGCGACACAAACTTGCTCTTTTCCAGTGATGGTTGGCTTTTTATGCTTCTTTTTTCTAGTTTTATCGTTCCTTGTCCTCCGACTTTGAACCCGAACATGAATATCTATTCAAAAATCTGTGAAATACAACCAAAAAGCATTGTTATCCAAGGATATGATTAGCGTGAAATAACTAAATTACACTGAAAACCACCTAGGCTCTATCAATTTGTCCTCTAACTAGGCTCTGAATATATGTAAAAAAATGCTATTGGACGTATAAATACACCTAAGATCACCACCCCACACTTAAAGCTTTGTTCGTCCTCAGACAAGTTAGGACACATGCATGCGACCACTAGGTAGTATTGCTAAGGAATAAATATTAACATAGGGGTTTGTCTAAGCATTTTACACATTGATCCACTCAAACAACACCACACCTCATGATTGTACTCTATGATGCACACAGACTCATGCGAAACTTATGTTCTGAGTTATTATAATCATTAATCCTTCAACAATCATGTGCCCTCACAAAAAGAAATACCCATACATTTGCACAATAATGTAATATCATAGATAGAGATAATGGGTATAATCACAACTCTCACTCTCCCAAATGATATCTCGTGTTGCTTCTAGTTCCCATAGACTTACCCCTAATGTAGGTCCTCCGTAGTGTAGAAATCTAACTCAAAGGATCATATAGGATTTTTTATTTGGTTGTAATGTAGGTTAAAGGTGTATGCATAGTGGTTTTCAAGATATGAATTAGTGGCTCAACTCCCAAGTGCTTTAGTCTAGCATACTTAGCTTTATACACACTTCTCTTTGGTTTTCTTTCTACATCACAACCCCTCTTCAACTCTCCAATTAAAATTATCCTCAACATCTCTGCCCTGGTATATATCCACGAAAAGAAATATAAATGATTTTTTTTGCACAGCTGTGACCTGACTAGAAGCAAGTCCATGACGCGGACTGGTCACGGACCCTTACTAGTTTGGGTCCTAATTTTTCAAAATTTTATTTTTCTTCAATACCAATGCCTATCCGAGGGGTACATTTTCAAGCCTAATTCCTTTCATCTTTTCCATGCTAAAATGCTTAGGATATTAGGATCAAAGTCATGATTTGAGAAAAAAAAGGGATTCGACTTATAATGTGGTTGTCTAAAGAACAAGGCTAAGACTCAAAAGAGTTAACTAGGGATGAATATGCTAAGGTGGGTTTAACAGAAGGTCTAAAAAAAGGTTACCAAAGAACTAACTAGATCCTATCCTCCAAGTTCTACCTCTACCTAGTTTAGTCCACATACAGGGCAAGTTTTAGCCCGATCTGTGGCTGACTTCTGTTGGTTCTCTAGGATCTATCTTAACAAATCATCAGTGCTCATACCTGTAGACTTGGTGGGTTGTTGTCCTTGCTAATTATATGATTTCCCAGCACCTTGTGGTGTATACTAAGGTGATCCTTGATTTTTTTGGTTACCTCCCCAAGAGAAGTTAAGATGATTTCTCTAATTGGGGTTATAAGTATTTCCATATCCTTGAGGGCCACCTCCTCTAGGTGCATTACTCAAAAGATGATGGACTCTAGATTTGAACCACAATACTCAGCCATATGCTTACCACTTCCACACACCTCACACTAAGCTAGTTATTGTTGTTGTTGGACCATATTTATTAGAGCTTGTTGTTGATTCAAAGCCAGGTTGTTAAAGTAGGTAGTCAACATATTCTACATGGCTGACACTTGGGCTTGTAGAGTTGTCATTGCATCCACTTCCAACAACATACTTGCATTTGTACCATAGATGTGCTTGATCCTCCATTCCATTCTAGATTTCCTTATTCAATTTGATGCAACAAAATATATAGCTCATCATATGTCTTTTTCAAAGTCTATCCACCTGCAGCAAAATCAAGTAAAATCTTGGTAATGGGTTTCAACCTTGCAATGAAGGTATGGACCAACACCTCATTAGCATGGTAGTGATGAGGGTAGTTTACACGAAATGATTTGAACCTATCCCAAGCTTGGTACAAGTTCTTTCCTAAATTTTGTTTGAAATAAGATTTCAGTCCTAAGCTTAGTTGTCTTCCCAGATGGGAAAAATCTTATCAAGGACTTCCTAGCCAGGTCATCCCAAATAGTAATAGAATTAGGTGGCTCAGACTGCAACTACCTTCTTACTTCTCTAAGTAGTAAGAAGGAAAATAAGGCCAACCTCACATAGTCAGAAGGCACCCCATAAGGAATTTAGGTATCACTAATCTCCAAAAAACTCTTAAGATGAACTTGGGGATCTTCATGTGGCAATTCCATGAACTGTCTAGTAGAATGCAAAAGCTACACCATATTTTGTTTAAGCTCAAATCTATCACTGGGAGGTGATTTTTGGATGTTTTTGGTAACATCAGTTGCCCGTGGGATTGCCACATCTTGAACTAATCTAGCTTTCATTGGTTTAGTAATAGGGTCAATCACTGGTTCTACCCGTTCCTTATCGTCTTCCTACTCTTCTTGTTAGATGAGGGCAATTGGTGAAATTCGATATAATAGTCCTGTCCTTCTCCTATTTTTCCAGAAATAGTGCTCTAGTTTCGCCAGTGGATCAGATTAAATTTCCGCAACCAAAAAACATCTAAGATCAAGTGTGCTAAACACTACAAAACAAATCAACTTTTGAAAAATAATGAATTGCTAATTTAAAGTCTCCAACAACGGTACCAAATACTTATTTCTTCCCTATTACATGCTAGTGTACGCGGTCTACTCAATTAATAAGTGACCCTAAAAGAATCGGGCTATCAAACCCAAAGGACTTTAAGTAACTTTCAATTATTATCAAAAGAAGACTATTCAATGTGTATTGTTCAAGAAAATATGATTATTATTTATTTCTACTAAAATATTAAAATTAAACTACTACTACAATTGAATGTTTTGCTGAGAAGTTACCAAGTTAAGTGAGATTCCAGGATTGTAACCGTTTTGACATATATTCTAGCCTTAATTCTTATGATTATTCATGAATTTTCTAATTATTGATTTACAGAGTTTAATTTATCAAGCATGATCTTTCAACCTCTACTAGCCTATTCTCATTGACAACCTAACTACATCGTTGAGCAGGGATAAGCATAATCAATGAAAATGCATTAAATCTATCTTCCTATTTTATTAACCAAGAAAGGTGTATGGATATGTGTCACAAGTCTCTCATACACAAATCATCCTAGTTTCCTAGAACAAACAAGCTCCCTATACCCTGTGTTTTATCACCTCAACATCTTCCAAATCCAAAGTAGACAACAAGTGTGTTTCACAGTTGGTCAGACTATGAAATATAAATTAAAGGAATATAGGAGTAATTAAGAGAAAACTCATTCATAAATCATAAAAATAAAAGTCTAGAACATAGTCTATGGCTACAATCATAGAATTTGATAAATTAGTCACTCATTGTTTGTCTCAAACATAAAATTAGTCTAAATAACATTCAAAGAATAGATTTAAAGAAAAAAAGATGAGAGAAATAACCTTGGTTGAAGTTCTTCGTCTCTTCTCTCTGTCCTAGCAAAAATTAAATAATAAAATAATGACTAAAAATAGTATTATGTCTAAGAAATCCCATTTTTCGACTTTCACTGTGAAACATCAAAGTCTGCAATATGTGTTTGTTCCACCATTGTGTATTTTGCACTTCCAGCTCATCCGATAATTTCTGAACTATCCTGAATCAAGTTTGTGATGCAAAATTATGTCACCATAAGTGTTTCACGCCTTTTTCTTCTTCTTATCAAATTCCAACTGTCTTTACACTGGTCTGTGACACATATTTACTCTTTTTCAGTATTGGTTGATTTTTTGTACTTCTTTTTTCTGGTTGTATCCTTCCTTGTCCACTAGCTATGAACCCGGATATGCATATCTATTCAAAAACATGTGAAATATAATCAAAAAACACTTTCGGCCAAGGATTAGTGTGAAACAGAAAAATTAAACTAAAAACCACCTAGACTCTATCAATTTGTCCTCTAACTAGGCTCTAGACATGGGTAAAATTGACTATTGGGCATATAAATACACCTAAGATCAATTTTCATAATGAAAAATCAATTAACATTTTAGAGTTTGTATTATACTATTTTGTATATATAATTACACTTACTTATTTATGGAACTTTATCTAGGGAAACATTATCTTTTATATTTCTGTTAGTTATGTCAAATTATGTATTTCACTGATTTATACCTATATTTAAATGATTAAATATAGTATTTTATTTTTTCACTGGACCTTGCTGATTTTTTTTTATAGAATATTCATAGAGATCATCTCGTGGAAAATTTTATTAGCAAGGATGGCAAACAAAGTGACGGTGAAAATGACAATCAATCAGTATAGAATTATTTGTAGTTTAGTTCATTGGTTGGAGTTTATTTAATATTTGCATACATAATTCAATTTCATTTCGTTATTTCTATTTTCATAGTGTCAAGTAAATTCACCTGTTGGAAATCTAATTGATAAAGACATTATCTCAAGTCTTACAAAATTCAAGGAATTAAAAGTATGTTCAGTATTTATTTTCAAATAGATAATATATTATTTTTATAATGCTTATATTTTTAATAATATTATTAGACACCCTTATCAAATTTTGCATTTGAAATACCCAAACATTCAGAGCCATCAGCATCTAAAGGAACACATGAATTATCTATTTAAGTCCAAAACAAAGATTTTGATGATCAAGTTATATTTTCAGTCCATCTTTAGATTTTGCATTCCGAAATTGTTAGAAATCAATCACAGTTTGAATTGGATAATGAGTTCTTACCAAGTTTCAATAATATAAAGAAAAATATCATATCAGAGACTATCTCCATGAATGTCGAGACCACCATCAAGAAAGATGATGCCAATATATCGTATGAACATACACCTTCATCAATGCGCAGGATCAGACACCCAGGTCCTTTCAATATGTCTCCTTATCTCACATCTTTTAAATCATCTTTTGGTAATGTTTTTTTCCTTAAAACTTTGTATATTTTAAATCTTAGTCTTATCAATAGAATGTTCTACATATATAGAATTAATCCAACAGTTGGTTATCATTTACAAGTAGCTCATCGCTACAACCTCATATTTTTGAATTGAAACACCCTTTCATTTATTATATAATTTCTGGCAATCATGATACAACTTTATGGGATGAATATCGTACATGAGTACAAGGTCTTCTTGTTAAGAACGAGAACAAGTCTGTGATGTTTGACTCTTTTTTTTAATTTGATAATTATTGTTTATAGTTTTTTTTGCAATACTTTAAATTTTAATTTGTGTAATATATTATAGACTTTACAAGCAAGACCACTACAAGAAGAAAAACACAGAAATATCAGGGTTTATGAACTTTGGTGTTGATTTGATTGGTGACAAAAATTGATTCTACAAGCTGTCTTTCAGAGGACAACCCTTGAATCATTCGGTAAAATAATTCGATTATTATATTTCATTAAATTCTTAATAATATTATGTTATATTTTTTTTCTTATTTCATTTTGTATTGTTCAGCATGCCAACGTTATTTTCTACTATTTGAGAATGAAATTCAAGTATAATCCTGTGAGTACATATAAATACACAACTATCAATTGTGTATTCATGACAAAATTTTTAATGATTTGGGACAACTATGCTGACATAGAAAGAGAGAAAAGTTTAGTTGATGAAGAGCATGTCATAGGTGATTACATTAAAGGTTATAGATTGCACGCTACTATACTGTGGCATACGGTTGATGATGTACTTATTTATTTCAATATTAACAAAAAAATGCATTGGTGTTGACTGTTATATCCCAAGTACAAACATATAAAAATTTATGATTCGTATAGATCAGCGGGTCATGATGTAACTATCAAGAAAGAAGTTGAAAAGTTGTCTGACCTTATTCCTCACTATTTAATGAGGGGTTATATCTTCAAGAAAAAAGAAGTTGATATATCATTGTTCCAAAAAGAAAAAGTTGTGTTTGAGGTGATTTTCATTGACAATATACCTCAACAGGCCCATGGCAGCATGTAAGTATGAATAATTGTTTCAATATATTTCTCTCAATCAAGTATATTCTCATTCTATCTTGATATTATATATATATATATATATATATATATATATATATTGGGAGGGGAGGAGGAGAGGCGTTAACCTTCTAACATTGAATTCAGGAATTATGGTATTTTTATGCTTGCATGTAATACTTGTTTTATGGCCTGGATATTCCATATTTTATTCATGATGTTGAATTTCTCTGTTCAAGATATGTTGCTCTTCTTTGGAGCTATGACTAACAAAAGATTGAACCAGGAGCTGCAAGTGATAACGAGGCACCACCTAGATCGAATAGGTAATATTTTATTTGTGATAGTACTGAAAGTATTGAAATACATTAATCTTAGAATGTTGAATGATTGTTTAATTTTTTTAGTCTACATACTCTATGTTAATCTCTAACTTTTTTTTATAATAGTTTAGTCTACTAACAAATTAATTTAAAATTAATTCTCATTATTTTTGCATCATAGGATTAATTGTTGAATTTTATTTTGACTTAAGGATACATTTGATCATTTATGTATTCATTACTATTGACTATTAGGTATTATTAAGCTTAACCTACTCTTTCATTTAAAGATACTAAATGAACATGTATGTTAGGGTAAAGATTATTTTTTAATATCTTTTATGTATCCTTTTTTGAATGTCAAAAGTTTCAAATTCTATATTCCATCATAACCTAGATATATTTTTCAAAATTAAATCAAGATATTTTTACAAGGTTTATTATATATACATATTTACATTCAAATTTCTAAAATATATTCTTTTTGTATTTTTATAACTTATACAATTGATTCATATTTATTTTCAATGTACCCTCCAATTCTAAATAAAAAAGAACTATTTCATTTACTATTTTTACTCATATTTACTACAGATATAAATTAATGAGATATAAATATAAAAATTATTTAAAATTAATTTTCATTATTTTTGCATCATAGGATTAATTGTTGAATTTTAATTTGACTTAAGAATACATTTGATCATTTATGTATTCACTACTACTAATTGTTTGGTATTTATTAAGCTTGATCTATTCTTCTAGTCAAATATACTAAATCAATATGTATGTTAGAGCGAAAATTATTTTTTATTATATTTTTGTATCCTTTTTTGAATATCAAAGGTTTCAAATTATGTATTCCATCATAAACTAGATATCTTTTCCAAAATTAAATCGCAATATTTTCACAAGGTTTATTACATTTATATATTTATATTTTTTCTTAAATTCTAAAATATGTTCTTTTTGTATTTTTATAACTATAGAAATCTATTTAGAGAGATGTACGACCAAATCCCCCAACATAATTGATGTCATGGCCTCAATATTTTTAGAATTACCAGATGATCTACTCTGGAAAATTCTCTATTTTCTACCTGAGAAATAGAGAGCAACAACTTCACTTATTTCGAGAAAGTGACATCATATCATAAAATCATTAGACGATCGCAAATTTTTATGAAAGCATTCTACAAAGAGATATTGTGGATACTACAATCGCTATCCATATTGCATTCTCGAATTTTGTGCAAAGTGAAACACCCTTGGTGTTGTCATCAAACTTGCAGCAGACAACACTACTTTAACAGAATTATATTTGCTTGAACCAACTTTCTCTACATTCTTCCCATTTTCCCCTAAAGTGTTCGAATCGAGATTGTTAAGGGTTCTGCATTTAAAACATTGCATTATTGATGAGAATTACGTTATCGGGTTGCCTTGTTTGAAAGAGATCTATTTTGATCGCTTTAATATTTCTAGCACAACTCTCTCAAAATTTATCAGTAAGTGCCCTTCAATTGTTGAGTTAACTTTGATACGTTGTTACTACCTTTATTTTATCTCAGTGCCTCATCAAAATCAACTTAGAAAGGTTCGTGTGAATTATGATAGTATATATCTACAAGCAATAGAAATAAAAGCTCGAAATCTTATGGAGTTTCACTTGTTTGCTTTATCAAAATCACTGAAAGTTGATTTGCGCGCTTGTACTAAGCTACAAGTCCTGGAATTAGATTGTCACTACATTCTCATCCGATTTACTGAAGATATTTCCTTGAATTTCCTGCATCTAAAATCCTTATCTTTTCGTTCATGCAAGAAACTGATAAAGATCAAACTTTTGAGTCATGAACTGGAGAATGTTTTCTTAAGTGACATGCTTGACTTAGCTTCCAATTTACATTCGTTCAAGCTAATGAATGTGGAAAAAGTCTCAAGTCTGTGTCCAGTAGTTAGTTCAAGGCTAATGGAAGTTGAGATTGGATTGAAGAATGCTTTAACAACCAATAGCTTGCTTAAGATGAGAACTTTTGCTGAAAATTTGGGCGAAAATATCATATTGTGCTTTGGCATAACTGAATTAAAGGAAGTAATATCTCATCCGAAAAATCTTCAAAGCAACATTGAACAACTTTGTATCAAGCAAATAACTTTGGAAGTACTCTCTTCACTCGTACCAGGATATGAATCTTTGATTGATAAATTGTTTACTTACTTTCACCTAGAGATATTGTACCTTTATACAGGTTCTATTGGACGAGTTGAAAGTCCATAAAACAAATTGCAACAAGTGTTATAAAAGTTGTGGTTACATGTGTTGGCATTATGCCTTAAAAAACTTTGAGATCCTCGAATCAACTAATACTACAAAACAAGGCGCCCATCAAATTAGGTTGGAGTTCCATTGGTACTTACCTCATAAGGTTCAAAGTTTAGAATGCTCATTATAGTTTTGCCCATAGAAAGGATCATGAAAGAGGTCATCAAAATGGTACTTGAATCCATCTACAATCTAGAGTTTTATTGTTTTACAACAATGTAGTATACAACTTAGTTAATTTTTTCTTAATTCTTTTTTGCCATATTTTCTTATAATATTTTTGGACACGTGTGTTGCTTATGTATTCCCTGTTAAAAACGTTTTTTCTATAACTCATATAATTGATTTGTATTTATTTTGAATGTGACACCCCATAATTCTATTCTCATATGTACCTATGTTTCAAGACTCATTCTTACATGTGGGATGTGGATTAGGGTCATAAGATACTTCTAACTCTTAGTCGAGTTCAAAACATTTCTATAAATTGCGTTTCTAGTGTTAGATTATATAAGGGTCAACTTTAAATGACCATAACTCTTAGCACACAAATAATAAGGTATCCTATGACCTACCAAATGAGATCTCTATTACCTTTCCAACACAACTGATTTCACCTTATTTGAGGTTCGGATTCAAAAGTTATGATTGTTTTACTACAGACTGCTAGAGCAGAGTGTACTTAGGAAACCTACTTACGGGTTGTGGATTGAAGTATGACTCATCTGCTAACTCATGAGAAAAACTCCTGAAAATCCATTTTTTGGTTCCAGATTTGACGGACCCATCTACGGGTCATGGAAACTTTTATGGGTTGTAGATTGGACTCGTGAAATTGATCTAGAGACCCTAAAATTTGCTCAAAAATTTATGAAATGGTTCCTATGGACCATAGAAGTTTCTACGAGCCATAGGTACGCCCGTGGACGACTTTGACAACTTTTTAAGAAATGGTATTTTGGTCTTTTCTCACCCTTTCAAAGCCTAAACCTAACGTTTTACAACTAAATAAAGCCCTAAATATATCACTTCAACCATTTTACGCTAAAAACACCTTCTCCAACTTAGAGCAAGGTTTCAAAGAACAAAAAAGGCTAGGGTTTGAAGTGAAAACTTGATAATTCTTCCAAGTTATTTCAAGACTCAAACTTCCAGGTATGTAAGGCTAACCAAAACATGGACTATATTTTTTCATGTGCCTCAAAACCCGAATTGATGCAGTTGTGAATGAATTAAGTCTCCCATGATTGTTTCTTGAAGGTTTTCCTTAAATTCTAATGTATATCTATATAATCTTGCATGAAATTACTGTTTTATGAATTAAATACTTGAAATTAACTGATTTTACTTCCTACATGAACCCTAGAATGAATTCTTATTATTTTTTAATATTATACTTAAATGGGCATGCATACATTGAGCCTAAAGAGTCTATAGAATTTCCTAAATGTTTTTAACTTTGTTTTTGTTTGCCTAAATGGTATGAGTTAAAATGATAGATGATTGAGTCTTTATGAGTCAAGAGTTGAACCTTAAAAGAATGTAACCAAAGAGTTGATGGTTGATGTGATGAATTGAGTTAACAAATGTCCAATGAGACTAGTTGAAACAGTTAACTATAGGGTTGATGTCTTATGAGCATGTTGAGTCTTAGGAGGAGTATTGAGCACCAAATCGAATTGTAGTAAGTCCAACGCGAACTTGATAACTACGTGGCCAGCGTAGGAGAGGATTAAACCATAAAAATAGATGTTTTCCCATTATCCCAAAAAGAGGACTTAATATTATTATTATGGATCCACTTATGGGATGTACTTTACCTAGGTAAGGTATTGGATGGATATGGTAACGACATCACTTTTTTATATCATCACCGGCTCATAGGTGATGATTGTCGGTTAGAGAAACTCCCAAATAGTCCTTGATAGTACTTTAAGTGGATCAGATTAGATGGAATGTGAGAGTTCATCATCTAACCTATATTCTTACTTTAGACTCTTAATCAGATGATTGAGTTTCCTACTTCTTAAGTTGAGCTATTTTGAGTTGATATTATTCTACCTTTACATGTTTCATTCTACCATTTTACATACTTGTACATTTCATGTATTGACATCCATTTGGGCCTGCATCTTTTCATGATACAGGGACTAGCGGTCATCAACAGGCACCCCATTGAGGACCTATTTGCATTCAGCTGATTGGTGAGTCCTACCCTACTTTTGAAGGATATCATGTTCTTTTCTAGCTTTGAGTTTAGACTTACCTTATTCAATTTTGAGGTAGCCATGGATCTGTCATTGGCACCAATTAGTCAAATGTTTAAAGGCTTCATAGACTAGACTGTCGAGTTATGATTAGATGTTATTTCGGGCTAGTTGCTTTCACACTAGTCTTACTTAGTTGATGGATAGATTGTTTGGCCTTTGATTATCATTTTATCATTGCAATTCTTTAAGTATTCCTTTCATTTATGTCTTTCGCTATTAGAATGTTACTGAATGAATGTGATAAGGCCGAGTGGTTCGCTTGAGGGCTAGCAATAGTCTCTGAGTATCGGCCACACCAAGGGTACCTTCTCGGGGCATGATAAACTTGGTATTAGAGCACAAAATTCAAGTGTCCTAGGGAATCTATGAAGTCGTTTCTAGTAGAGTCTTATTTATGGGTGTTTTATGCACCACACTTTATAAGTAGGAGGCTACAGGAAATTAGGAATTATTATGCTTCCCTTGTATTCTGAGTTTGTGCGATAGAGTTTAACTTTATTAAAGTATCTATCTAATTTGTGTGTTACGCATTTGCAGATCATGCATCCTAATCATACTGCCACCTAAAGAGATGTTTCAACTAGAAACATTGAAAATCCCCCACCAGAGGTGCCTACTCAGATGAAGACGAGGAGTCAAGATCAACCAGCTAGAGCCACGGTGTTCCACAAGCACCTACTGCTCTTACTACAAAAGTTGATTCCAGAGCAGATATCACAATGCTCACCCAATAGGTAGCCGTTCAAAGTGGGAACTAGACATCACAGACTCCTAGTTCTAGATCCCAAGAGATAACTGTTGCAACCAGACTTAAAAAATTTCTGAGGATGAACCCACCAGTCTTTACAGGGTCTAAGGTTGAGGAAGACCCCCAGAACTTAATTGATGAGATGTGGAAGTTGTTCAAAGCTATGCATGCGACTGAGATTGAGGGAGTTGAACTTTTTTTTTATCAACTTAAGAATATGGTAAATGTTTCGTACAATCAATGGGAAGAGAGACGAGGTGAGGATTTGAGCCTACCATTTGGGATGATTTTTTTCTTATTTTTCTTGACCACTTCTTTTCACGAGAGTTGAGGGAAGAGAAGATTGAGAAATTTGTCAACTTGAAACAGGAGGGGATGGTTGTCAAAGAATATAGCCTCAAGTTCATACAACTTTCCAAGTATGCTCCAGAGAAGGTCCTCGACATCAGATCTAGAATAAGAAAGTTCATATCTGACTTGGGAAAGTATGTGAAAAAGAGTGCAAAGTGGCATTGTTGATTTCGGGCATGGATATCTATAGAGTTATGGTATATGTGCAACAACTTAAGGAGGATAAGAAGAGGGATAAGGAGGATCATTTGAGCAAGAAGGCTAAATCAACAGGGCATGAGCTTAGTCAGCATAAGCAAAGTAAGGGGGACAGGTCCTATTTTCATAAGAGCTCTTCAAATTATGCACCATCCTCAAGCAAGTGCACCATCCCCAAGTAACATGTATGATCAGAAGTCTCATGGCTATCAGAATCCCAGAGCTCAGAGTTCTCAAACCCAAGTTAGTGTGACTCAAGGTTTGAGGGGGAAATCACCATGTGGAAAGTGTGGCAAACTCCACTTGGGTGAGTGTCGTGAGGGCACAAATGCTTGCTATAAGTGTGGACGGGTTGGTCATTTCCAGAATGAGTGCCCAATAAGAATATAGGGTGAGGAAGGTAATAAAGCTCAGTCTTCAATAGCATCACCAATCATTAGTAATCAGAGAGGTGTCACTACTTATATGGGGGTTACTAATTATCTGTATGTGATGGCCAATCGGCAAAATGAGGAAGTTGCACCAGATATTGTCACGGGTATGCTTCGAGTCTTTTCTCATGATGTATATGCCTTGCTTTACCCAGGTGCCACTTTATCATTTGTAACTCCATATGTGGCTAATAAGTTTGAGATTCTTCCTAAATATATTCTTGAGCCCTTTAGTGTTTCTACTCCTATTGGTGAGTCCATTCTAGTTGAAATGGTATATAGAGATTATATAATGTCTATCTATTATAGAGATACTTTGGTAGACTTAGTTGAGTTCGAAATTATTGACTTTGATGTGATTTTTGGCATGGACTGGCTTCACGCCTGTTATGCCTCTGTCAATTGTAGAACTCGGACGATCAAATTCCAATTTTTGAGTAAGCCTGTTATAGAGTGGAAGGGTAGTTTTGCGATGCCCAAAGGTAAGTTTATTTCCTACCTTAGGGATAGAAAACTAATCTCTAAAGGATGTATCTATAACCTCATGCGAGTTAAGGCTGATGATGTATAGTCTCCACCTTTTGGGTCTGTTCCAGTTGTCAATGAGTTTCTAGATGTCTTTCCTGATGATTTGCCAAGAGTCCCTCTTGATAGGGAGATCGACTTTGGGATTGATGTTCTCCTTGATACTTAGCCTATCTCTATTCCTTCATATAAAATGACTCTTACCTAGTTGAAAGAACTAAAAGAACAGTTGAAAGATCTCTTGGATAAGGGATTTATTAGGTTGAGTAACACTCTTATCCTATTTGTTCGAAAGAAAGATGATTCCCTCAGAATGTGTATAGATTATTTCCTGTTGAATAAGGTGACCATTAAGAACAAATATCCCCTTCCAAGAATCAACAACTTATTTGATAAACTTTAGGATGTCACTGTTTTCTCCAAGATAAACCTTAGATTAGACTATCACCAGCTGAAAGTGAGAGAATGTGACATCCCAAAGACGTCTTTTCGAACTCAATAAGGTCACTTTGAGTTTCTAGTAATGTCCTTTGGACTGACCAAACTCCTACCTATTTCATGGACTTGAGAAATAGAGTATTCAGACATTACCTTAACATGTTCATGATCATATTAGTGTACTCCAGAGATGAGGAAGAGCATGGCGATCACCTTCAAATTGTTCTTCAGACGCTCAAGGATAGTGAGTTGTATGCAAAATTCTCCAAGTGTGAGATTTGGCTCAAGTTTATAGCTTTTCTAGGTCATATTGTTTCGGGTGATGGTATTCAAGTAGATATTCAGAAGATTGAGGCAGTTAAGAACTGACTTGGACCCACTTCTCGACTGACATAAGAAGTTTTTTAGGTTTGGCTAGTTACTACCACAAATTTGTTGAGGGATTCTCTTATCTATCCTCGCCATTGACTAAGATGACTCAGAAGAAAGCTAAGTTTCAGTGGTATGACGAGTGTAAGAATAGTTTTCAAGAGTTGAAAACTAGATTAATAACTGAACCAGTGTTAACTCTATCTGAAGGGGCTGATGATTTTGTGATCTATTATGATACTTCTAGAGTGGGATTGAGATACGTTATGATACAATGAGGTAAGGTCATAGATTATTCTTCTATACAACTTAAGAACCATGAGAGGAACTATCTAGCTCATGACATAGAATTGGTTACGGTGGTTTTTACACTTAAGATTTGGCATCACTACTTATATGGAGCATATGTCGATGTATTCAAAAACCACAAGAGTCTGCAATATGTATTCACTTAGAAATAGCTTAACTTAAGGAAGAGAGGATGACTTGAGTTGCTCAAAGACTATGACATGAGCATCTGCAACCATCCAAGCAAAGCTAATGTGGTTGTTGATGCTCTTAACATGTTGTGTATGGGAAGCACCGCTCATGTGAAAGAAGAGAAGAAAGAGTTAGTTAAGGAGGTACACAGATTGGCGTGATTGGGAGTTCAGCTAGATGAAACTGGTGAAGGTGGATTACTTGTGCATAATGGGTCTACATCATCTCTTGTGGTATAGGTAAAGGAGAAAAAAGACCAAGATCCCATCGTATTCCAATTGAAGGAAGATGTACATAAGTAGAAAGTAATGGCATTCGCCAAAGGGGGAGATGGGGTATTGAGGTACCAAAGTAGATTGTATGTTCCAGATGTTGACGGTATTCGAGAAAGGATCACGTTAGAAGCCCATAACTCTAGATATTCTATCCATCCAGGGTCTACCAAAATGTATCACAACTTGAAAGAGATTTATTGCTGGAGTGGGATGAAGAGAGATATTGCAAACATTGTTTCTAAGTGCCAAAACTGCTAACAAGTAAAGGTTGAGCACCAAAGGCCATGTGGAGTAGCCCAGAATTATGAAATTCCAGAATAGAAGTGTCACCACCCAAGCCTAGGGCCTAGAGGTGACATGGCGAATGAGGAACCCAAAGGAACCCCAAACAAGCCTCTCAAACTTTTTATCGCACTTCATCGGTCGCGAAAGTACATTCAACATTAAATGACGGGAATTAGGGACTAAGGGCAAACCATTTCAAAATAACATCATAGAATAAGAGTCAAGCTCCTTTACAAAATACTTGTCCATCATACACCCCTACATACATAGATAGAATGGGGGTCATGACATACTACCGGCTCCCCTCATAGTCAAAATACAATTACAAGCTAAAGTCTCAAAACATAGGAGT
>JBCEWC010005896.1:0-24063 GCA_038996855.1 Solanum aculeatissimum | reverse complement strand
ATGCTTAGCCTGATTTTCCTACACAATACACTACACAAACATTAAACGCAACAATTTACTTGAGAATTCGCAAAGATTCTAGCTAGAAAAGTGTCAAATGACGAGCGTTTTCGCGACTCATCATAAATAATCGTCATCATGATAAATTGATCAGTTATAAAACATCAATCTTCAATTAAATAAAGATATATCGTCTAATTTAAAAATAACAAAGACGGTAAACAATAGTAAAATCGAATAAACCATTTACTTAAACATAAATATTGCAATTTGTAATTTAATATGGAGTCAATATTTTATAAAGTCACTCAACTTAGAGAATTTATCTAGCAAAGTCATTTAACTTTGTTTTGTATCAATAAAATATATCAATTAGACTTTTGTATCAAAACAATCACTCAACTAAACTAATTATCCAAAAAGAAAATTGACATGACAAAATATTTTTTACATGATATAAATATGAATCCACAAATAAATAAAAATTAGAAATTTGACATGAATAAATATATTTTTTATATTATGTAAATATGAACACAAATAAATATAATTAGTAAGCTGATTTATTTAAATAATTATCCTGAATAAATATAAAACCTAAAATCAAGAAAATAAAAGAATAATTAGAAGGATTTGACGGGTATTTTTTTCTTTACATATTTAATCCCATGATATTAAATCTTACGTATTACTAATACCATCAAAAAAAATATTAATTATACATCCTATAATACTATAAGTGTATAATTAATACATAAACTTAAAATTCTTATAAAAAATAATACTAAGTTATAAAAAATAATACTAAGTAATATTATAAATAATATATGAATCATTTTACTAATACACTCAGCTATCAAACGACTTCTTAAAGTGTGTACTCTTATCCTAATTACTAGCTTAATTAAAACAAATGAATTCATTGATGGTGAAAGTTTATCTTAAAAGTCAAGATGAAAACGATTTATGCTCATCATTCAGCAAGTCTCGACAAAAACCTTTTTCCTTTTCTTTGTATGGGCTAAGATGAACTGTCATTTCTTATATTTTTTAAGCTCCATCACACTCTGGGATATTAATGGTTTCTTTTTCTATTTCTATGTTAACAAAATGGGTGACTGAAAAATTAATTTTTTATTTTATGAAAAAAGAAGTATAAAGTTCCTTGGGTAGGGTCTCGAACCTAATTCGAACCAATGAAAAAAGAAATATATAGTGCTCCATCTTTTTTCAGTGTTCAACTGTATTTAGGGAAAAAAGTACTTGCTCAAACTCAATACATGCAATATATCATACTCTTTTCTTTTCATTTTATATCATATTTTTTAATTTGACATGATATTTAAAAAAATAAGAGTAAATATATAAAAATTCTTTTGAACTTGATAATAAAATTTACTTTAACACATTAACTATACGGGTATTTAAATATATTCTCTTAACAATTTTCAAATGATTTAATTACCTACTAAGAGCTGACGTGACAAAAAAAGTGAACACACTCTCCTAAAAACGCGTGAAAAAATCATCTAAATTTATAAAAATCATACACATGATATTTTTTTATTAATCAATATATAATTAATACTTTTTTCTTGATGTAATAACTTTTTAAAAAATATCTAAAATATTTATTTAAAAATATGTTGGTCCCTTTTTTAAAAAATTCTTTTAATTTTCTTGTCTTCCACCTATCTTCCTCCATTGAAGCCCCTCTTGGCCTCATCTTTATCTCCACCTCTATCCACCATTTTCACTCCACTATTCTTTTAGTAATCCCAAAATTTAACATTCAATATCATATTATTAATGTCAATTGCGCTTTATATTATTGACATCAATTTCACAAATTTACACTTTATTGAATTTTGAATGACACATTTTAACTTTATAATATTTATGATTCAAAAAAATGTGGGTCTATCAGCTTTCTCATATGACATTCATGTTTCATATAGTTGTGAAGAAAAAAATGACTTCTAAAAAAATTCATTCTCCCAGCTCAATTCTTCACTTTTTTAAAAAAAAAAATTGAATGGTAAAAATGAGAAAAAAATGAGTTGTGAAGGTGAAAATGGTGGGAAAAAAAAGGAAGAAGAAAGAAGTGGGGTCAGGGGCGGAGATAGGGGAAAAGGAGGAAAAAAGCTAAAAATAGTGAAGAAAAATGAAGAAAAAATAAGAAAGGGGCGGAGGCAGGAGTAGGGGTTGGGGTGGGAGAATAATAATTGGTCCACATTTTAAATTTTGAATTTAGAAAAAATATTTTAAATTAATTGTATAATTTAATTTTTAAAAAAATATTAGAGGTGAAAATGATGAATAAATAAAAGAATAAATAAAATTAGTGACGTGACATTGATGTGTTGTTGATATTGCAATGATGTGACAGGTGAGAATGGTGTAATAATCTTAGAGTGATATTTAATTCATTTGAAAGTTGTTAAAGAGAGTATTTAAATGTTCGTACTGTTAAAATGTTAAACTAAATTTTGCTATAAAGTTCAGAGGTGGGAGGGGGGGGGGGGGATTATGTATTTACTCAAAACATAACTTTTAAAATTTATGATCTAAAATAATTCATAAATATTTATATGATTAAGAATTATTTTATTATGGATAAAAATAAATTATAAAATTAAATTATTTCTAATTATAATAATGTGACTCTTAGGAGAGGAACAAAAAGAGTATCAGCCTTTGGTTAAATGATACATCTATGAGTAATTAACATATATCATGTGCATAGCAGTTTGTTGAAAGAATTCATCCTATCGAATAAATTGATCGGCTCAAAATTTTACGTGTGTGTTAAAAAAAATTAAATAAATATAACTAATACTTTATTTATTTAATAATAATCAGGCATTATTTACCTGATATAAAAATTGAGAAATTGTAATGATAGTAATAATTTCAACAAATTACTTTTATTAAATATAAATCATGTAAATATTTAAAAAAATAAATATTATTTTAATAAAAAAGATAAAATAAATATAAAATAATAAATAATTTATTAATTTTATAAATTAAAAAAATATTATTGAACATCCAAAATAGTAAAGACGACAAATGAAAATACATGACAGGAGTAGTAGATTTGGAGTTCAATAATAAGCCTTGGTAAAATTTTAAATTTAAATCATAAAATTCAAATCTTGAATTTGCCTCTTTATTTAACCATGGAAGTTTATCTCTCCTATATAAGAATAATATTCTTTCTATTCATTTTTAATTGTCATAGTATATTGTTTTAAAATCAATTTAACTAATTTTTAAAAATAAATTAAATATTAAATTTAATATTTTAAAATAAGAATTTAAATATTTACATTATATGAAAATATTATAAATTATAATTTTTATTATATCAATATAGTGAAAAATGAATGTTAAAATATTAGTAAATATCATTTAACTTTTCTAAATTTAGTAAAAAATGTTAAAATTTTAGATATAAATTTCTGAATTGCACCTCTTTTGAGAGGAATAGTGGATCACCTAAATCAAATATCCATGAAAACAATTACAAAAGACGACAAGGGTGGGTAAAAAGAGTTTTTTCTTTTTAAAAAAAAAGGAAAATCTAAAATAGGAGGTTAGAGTTTAAGATAAAGAGTCCAAAATAGGGTGTAAACGTGGCACTCAACTAAGCATTACATGTTTAGATCATTCGCTACGCTACTCGTCCTTTCTTACTGCCCATTTTTCTCTGCTGTATGTATTAGGGGTACCCCCACCTCCTTTTTACCCAGCCCCATGCCCCTACTAACATCTTCACCCTTTCTCTTCCTATTTAACACAAGGGTTTTTTATTTAAACCTAAACCAAAATCTCTTTCCCCATTCATCAGTAAACGGTGATGAGATGGTGGGACTCAGTGTAGTACTCGAAGTCGAAGGTAATAATAATAATAATAATAATGAAGATATTACTACCATAACTAGCGGTTCTACTTCTAGTAATTGGCAGATTCTTAACAAAGCTAGTATGTTCATCAAACCTACTTCTCCATCCACGATTGCTTCTTCTCCTTTTTCCCAGCAAAAACCTCCGGTGCCTTCTTGGTTTCTCGATTCCTGTTTCCTTTGTAACCAGAAACTCTTACCTGACAAAGACATCTACATGTACAAGTAAGCTGCTGATCTCACTGTATTTCCTTAAATTCAAGTTAATTCCAAACATTTATGGGTAACTTGGGACTAAGTAATTTTAAATCCTGAGTCTGGTTCTATTTTCTGGAAAAAAAATTAGAGTGTTCTGATGATGATGTTCTGAAACAGGGGAGATTGGGCATTTTGTAGCGTGGAGTGCAGGTGCAAGCAGATTTTTATGGATGAACAAGAGAGTAAAAAGACGAGGAAAAATATGAAATCTCAAGCTTCGACCTCTTCTAATAATAAATCTTTTACTTCTTCTTCATCATCATCGTCGTCGTCGTCCTCTTCACGGAGTAGGAAAACGGCGGCGAGAAACCGACCCAATGGATTTGCACACTGAGAAAGGAGTAGTCCCACCAAAACTTTGCTGCTTTCCACTTTTGGCCTCGGTGCATTTTGTAATGACTATCGTATCCCTTTCATTTTATTTTTTTTTGGATTTTTAAATTATTAACCGTAGTAGTTTTTATCTATTATGAAATTAATATTAGTAGTACGAAAATTTTGGAACCCAACAAAACTGTTGCTAGTTTTCAGCCCCTGGGTTTTGGTTTCCCCTTGCCAATTTAACTATATTGCATTAAATTGCAAAGAATGATATTGAGAATCTATCTTTTTCTAGAGCGGGAGTTGTAGGGACTGTCGGGATATTCTGGGTCTTCAAATGAAGAAGTGGCAATTTTCCAATTATATCCCTCAAGGGAGTGATGACTCACTCATTGTTACTCCCTCCGTAAAAATAATTATTTCAAAATAATTATTAATTTGAATAATGAATTAATGATTTTTTTAACTTTGCTTTTAGTATTAATTACTTTAAAATTTAATTATTTATAAGAGATATATTAATTAAATAATATTTTTAATTAATTTTTTTAAGAATTGTGTCAAATTTTAACATAATAAATAAATTGGGTCAGAAAAAGTATTTTATTGCATTTAATGTCATTAAATTATATAATGAAATGCCTTCTATTTTCCTGCATGTAAGAGTGAAATGAAATTGTATTTCGAATCGTAATATTTGGTTGTGCTTTTTTGTTCCCATTGATTATACCTAGAAAGGTGACAATTTGACTAGTTAAATAAGAATTTAAGTTTTGCGCGCGGTTAGAGTAAAAGATTTTCTATACCATTAAATAATTTTCAAGACGAATTCAGTAACTTAGTTAAGTAATTAATAATATATTTCTTAAATATAATTATACTTGCGACAAAATATAGTTGAGGAAAGTCGAGTCTTATTCGTGTCTGACAGAAATTAATTCATAATAATTTTCATAACCAATTCTATTTCGTTTTTTAACTCTGAATTTTAATTGCTATTAATTGCGTTGAATAATTTTTTAATTGCCTTTGTTTTTTCCTCTAATTATGGCAAGTCACAAACGCGACAAACAATCAGAAGAGCGAAAAAAATGATAATTTATTATTGTAATTCGTAGTATTTATATATTTCAAATACTTAGAAGATCAAAAAATTGATAATAATATAATTATTAATACAAATGCAATTATTATTTTTGAAAAAATTCACAAACAACTTGAAATATGATTTAATTGAAAACAACGGAAAGATTTAATACAATCAAAAGAGACAAAAAATTAAAAAAAAAAATTGAACAACAAAATAACAATATCGATACAGGGGATGTGTAGCCAATTGAATTCAATTTTATTGATAAAATCAAATCATTTGATTATTCATAGTTTGAGATTTTTAGAGATTAACTAAAAAAGATAATGAAGCAATGAATAATTTATGGAATAAGTACTAGTTAAGAGATTGAGGAAGATGGGAAACTTTGAAGAGAAACGAGAAAGGAGGAGGAAATTTTTTTTTATCTAAATTAAAAATTAATTGAAATAAAATGGTAATTTTCTATAACAAATTAATATTATTTGATGGTGTAAAAAAAAATATTGATGATGCATAAAATTTAAATTTATTAAATAATTAAGTAATCAAAGTTAAAAGAATATTTTGAGATCCTCGTAGGATATGGTTAATACTTTTATATAGAGTTTATTCATAGGCGCACGTGTGAAGGCACCATGCACTAGATAACAATGAGATGCTCATTCTTTTGTTGCTTTGCAAGTTTTAATGGGTATTTTAGTAAGTATTTGCAATTGAACATTTCTTCCGATTTCTCTATCAAATTTTAACTTTTAAAAAATAATTTATCATCTAAAATATAAGATACTATTTGTATGGTTGTATAACTTTTAAATTTTATGGACGCAATCATATTCTAAGACTTGTTTGATTATAAAAGCTTCATTAAGAGTTTGATTAGACATAATATGTCTGAATTTTATATTATTTGGAATATGACTTTATAGAAAAAATGAAGGTCGTGTATTAATATTGAGGCAAGTAGGAGTAGAGTATTGTCATACTATGTAGAGGTTTGGTGTCTGTCATAGAATTAATTATGCTCTTATAGTTCATGTCATATATGTTGTATATTGCATTTCAATTATCACATTATTGCTATTATTATTATTTTATTTTATTTTATTTTTGTTATTATTGTTTTTCTTCTTATGCTTTCTCCATTATTTTATTCTTTTTTTATTCAAGTTTGATACATTTGAGTGTAGGATCTTTAGAAAAACATGAATTTTTTTACCTATTGATCCTCTACGTATATTCTATCTTTTTCATACACCATTTTGTGGGATTTCACTAGATATATTATAATTGTAGTTTGTATTAAGGGTTCAATTATGTTCATAATTACCATGCTATCCAGGCGGGGATCATATGGCACATCCTCAAATATCTATAGAGGTCGTCTGGTCAAGTGTATAAAAAAATAACACATGCATAATCTTTGTGTATTATTAGTACCTTGTTTGGTATTTTTTTTCTAACCTATATATAACTGATGCTGGCATAGTTATACATCTATTATGTACTAAGTTTATATTACTAATACCATGGATTTTTAGGTACTAGTAATACAATGCTTTTAATGCCTGCATTGATATGATCAAAGACCCAATTGCCCCCTCAATTGTTTTTTTATTTTTTTACATCTTTTCCACCATAATTGTGGAGGGTATCTTTGTAAATAAATTTTTTTATGCAATGCATGCTATTTTTAATGCATCAAACCAAACAATGCATAAAAATATTTTATGTATAACTAATACAAATATAATTAGTACATGCATGATTACTAATACAATCTATTTAGCATTATTATTTTACACTCTACCAAACGACCCCTAAATTGGTTATGTACCCAGAATAATTTCAAGCATATTTTACAGAATTTGTGCTAAAAGCATATCAAAACACTTTGCCCTGATTAAGGATAGGAATATTATGTATGCTTGTAGTTATTAGGAAAGACTTAACGACGACGTATATAGCAATAAATAGTGACCAAGAGGTTACAGATATCACAATTTGTTGTATTTCATTTGGATTTAGTTGTGATATTTTGAAGATAATTACATTTTCTAGATGGAATCCAAGGTCGATATTTTCATAGCCTAGGTACCCAATTTAGTAAATTGCATTCAGTTGGTTCTCTTTGGGCGATGCATGCATGTAGCCCTTATTTATAGTTGTATTTCACTTTTTATTCCTTCCTTCAATTATGGGTGCATATGTGGATCATGATTGGTTTTCCAAAGCAAATGGAAACGTCCCTCCATTTCATTTTACTTCATCTTATATCTTAAAAAATGTTTTTTTTTACTTATTTATTTTATCAAATCAAAAGAATATTATTAATTTTCTGTCATAATTTATGTAGCATTTTTTTCATTCGAGAATTAAATAATGTAAGTTTGATTATAGAATCTTTACATATTTAGAAATGAAATTTATCTATTTGTAAATTACTTAAAAGGTACTATAAGTCATAATGATTGATAATTCAAAATATTTAAAAAATATATGAAATTATGGTCAAAGATAGACTTATTTAAATTTTGAAATTTAAAAAGTGCCACATAAATTTAGATGAATGGAGTATTATTTTTCTTCAGATAATATAGGTAAAGTATTAATAGTCAAATTTAAAATTTATAAAATATTATAATAATAGTTTAATAAAACATACCCCTAATAAAAACTTTTTTACATGTTATGTCAAATTTATATTAGCCAAGTAAAATGAAATAGAGGTTGTTGAAACCAAGAACTGAATAGTCTCTGTCTTTTATTTAGTTTCCTTTTTATTTTATTTTTTGTGAATGATGATTTTTTTCTTTACTGGTAAATTATATAATATCTTTTGTTTCCCATTAAATTGTCGACTAAATTACAAATCTCTACCATTCTGTTAGTCAACATCTAAATGTTGAATTAGATTTTTCACCTGGAGGGGAATTCAGTTTTTAGAGTTTATGAATTTCGTATAATGAACTCAAATTAACATAAAATAATAATTGAAAAAATTTATAATTTATGATTTGTAAATATTTTATATTTATTTTGTTACTAATATAAAACATGAACAAAAGTCATTGTGTTTCACGAACCCATAACTTAGGGCTGGATCCGGCCGTGCTTCTACGTAGATATTTGTATGGACTTTTTACTGCTAGCTGACTTTTAATTACTTGCCTTGAAAAACTTAAAAAGGAGAAAATATAAAGAATGATTTAAAAAAAATAAAAAAAACAGGCTTGGACAACGAAAGATACCAATTTCATAGAAAATGACATTCTTTCATCTATAAAATTCAAGAGCGAGAGGTCAAATGCTCCGATGGACCTAGCAAATCTATCCTAATTAACTTAGACACATCCTTTAAAGAGTAATAAATAAGTAAAATAATAATTTTAATAATAAATTTAATACTTTGAAAATAAATTGAATCTATATAAAAGGTAAAAAATAATAATTTTAATAATAAATTTAATACTTTGAAAATAAATTGAATCTATATAAAAGGTAAATTAGAAAAACTGACAGAGTAAATATAAAAAAAATAAAATCTATTTTTAGATGCTATTTATGAATTTTTCTTCTAGCATTTACAAAATTGATTCTTCTTGGCTAGCAAATTCAAATTGCCAAATTAAATCTCACTCAAATTAATGCAACAAAATACGAGGAAGAGCACAAAGAAAAAGACAAGTAAAAAAACATCAGCTGTCAATTATAGTCCAGTCAGATAAATGCTGATGAATTGACTAAAGAATGTTGGATGAAGCAAAGCCAAACATTAGTAACTCATCTTTCTTTTTAAATAGAAAGCAAAAGCTTTCTTCACCTTTTACTTTTCCACTACTCACAAGCTTACTGTCACTCACAAAATCGAAATGCAACAGAAAAAAGTAGGACCAGCTCATTTATATGATACGATTACAAGCTAATAGAGGAATTAAATAATATTGTTACAACAAGTTAAAATTGTTATTATCTAACTTATGAGTATATAATTTTAATATGGTATCTCTTTTTGTTATAGGATCTCATGTCTGTTCCTAAAAAAATCATCAAATAAAACGAATGGTGGCAGGAGGGGGAAGCAAAGGAGCAGAGGGTATCAGAGACACAGGCACCGACGAAAGAGGCTTTGAGAAAATTTAGTACGTTTGTTTGGAATCATTTGGGCCTGGAACTTGTTGCCAGTTAAGAGTCCTTTTGCTTTGCTATTTTGGTCCGCACAGCTCTTCCCTCGGAAAGGGACACTTTGGCCCATCTTTGTCTTTTCAGATTCTAATACTCATACTGTCACTACCAAAATAAATAACTATAGTTTGAAATATAATTATCATTGATAGTTATAATTTCTTTTTTTTAGATAAGCTATAATTGATTTATTTACCATTAGTAGCTATTATTTGGGTTTAATTATTGTCAGTTTGCTAATAGGTTGTAGCCTTTCGCTTATAGGCATTATCAGTTTACTAATAACATGTATTTGTTAGCTCTCTATCAGTAATACCACTTTCTATAAAAAATGAGTTGTATCAATTATTAACACATTGTATCACTTTTATTGATTCACTCTGATTTCATTTGTATTCACACATCTGCAACTTAACTACAACTTCAAAAATCACTTTTAATGGATGATTTCAACCATATCCCCTGTATCAAAACTTCTTATTTTCTATTATCACTACTTAAAGGGAATCTCCCTCAAAATAAAAAATTGGCAGCCAAATCTTCACCAACACTCATTCTAATCAATTCACGATCCACCACCATCTCCATTGACTTTAGTCTCACGAATCAAAAAGGAGCTAACAAGAGAAGATGTTGTGAGGGTGTAAGGTCCCGTGCTTCAGATTATGCAACCAAGGCTTGAAAATAGTTTTCCCAGTGATTTTGGCTCGGGGTGCCCACCAAGATACTCTTCACGGACAATAGTGCCCGCCAACATCTGTGAAAGGGCCCCTTAATGTGAATTTGGAGGCTGCCAAGTGGGGGTGCACTCCACGAGACCCTTCACAGGTCATGGTGCACACCACACCTTGTGGAGTGGTCCGTGGTGGGGCATCACTCCAGGCCCCCCACCCCCATGTAGTCCACGACCCTCATAATAAGTCCTGGTTCTCTTCATGGCTCGTGGAGGGCTCCTTAAAAGGAATCATGCAGTGAACTTTTTGGAGTTTAAGTGGGGGTATTTGGGTCATTTTTCTAGTTTCTAAATTCATTTTAGGGGTGGTTTTTGGACTACATTACCCCTCTAATAACACTCTAACACATCTAAGACCTTTCATTCTTACCTCAAACACTTAGACTCAAAATCACTCCTTCAAATCACTCTCAAGTCTAGTCTCAAGCTCAAGTGAAGAAATCATTGAAGAATTCTCAAATTCAAGTCAAGTTCATCTTTAATTCCTCAATTATAATCAAGGTATGTGGGTCTTCATCCATGGGCACCTTCCACCCATGGAGCCCAATCTATTTTCACACTATTTCAATAGTTTCAAGTATGATCAAATTAGGGTTTTAATGACTTTGATTTCAAATGCTACTATTATGCTGTAGATCACCTTTGTATACTAGAATATCCAAGAATTACTCTCAATTTACATGAATTATATGATTTTTATGAGATTACTCAATTATGCTATGTTGATTATGAAAACCATGCATGAGTTACCTCAATTGTGATTCAAATGATTTTTTTTATTTTAATGACCCTTGAGGGGGTCAAGGCCTGAGCAACACCCACAAACCTTATCATTAATAACAAAAAAATTTAAAAAAAGTACAGGGAAGGGGACAAAACCTTACCTACATCCTATGGTGGTTCACAAATTGACCAACCTACTAAGGTCAGTCAACTTGTCCCCATTACTAATCAAAAGCAACCTAGACTGTAACCTAAAAGAGGACTCCTCTCTTTACATTAAATCTAGGAAAGCATAAATAAGGGAGATTCTCTCCTTACAAAAAGAGAAATAACCTAAGACCTATTCAAAAAAGCAATGACTAAGAAAGAAATAACCTATTTGAAAAGGATATAGTAATAGAGGGGATACAAAGGCATCTATATCAGACTTCATGGAAACTCACCCTCAAGGGGGTTGTCTGATTCTCTTACATTTTCTCCTTCTGAAGTTTGCTAAACTGAGCTTGTCCATATTGAAATATCCTCTTGCTTCCTGTGGTTGATGTTGATAGACATAAAAGAGTTTAGGAATGTCTAACTACTGGCTCCTCTTAGATAACACATCTGCAATGGTGTTAGCTTCCCTATAGATGTGCTTGCACCTGAAAAATTCTAACAGTCTAATAAGACCCCGGAATTCCTTGATGTAGTTATGAAGCTGCCAAGGAGTTTTGCTGTTGTGATTAATGCATTTGGTGAGGAGTTCTGAATCAACCTCAAGAATGATCTTTCTAAAACCATGTTGAATTCTCCAATGCAGGCCAAAAATGGTTGCCTGAATCTCTGCCGGGTTGTTAGTCCCCATTCCTATTGGTGTGGCAAATGCATAGATCATATCTCCCTTAGAGTCCCTTAGGATGCCTCCCCTTCCTATTCTTCCTGGATTTTGCAATGCACTTCCATCTGTATTCAGCTTATAGATGCTGGGAGATGGTTTATTCCAATTCACTGTAGAGACCTTTAATACATGT
This sequence comes from Solanum aculeatissimum, assembly GCA_038996855.1. NCBI lineage: Eukaryota > Viridiplantae > Streptophyta > Magnoliopsida > Solanales > Solanaceae > Solanum > Solanum aculeatissimum. The sequence continues at coordinate 11,835 of JBCEWC010005896.1, read as the reverse complement.
TAGCAGCCTTCCACCCAATAAATCTAATCTTTCTAGATATGAGGCCAATTAATACAGGGATAGGCTGTGTGAAGGAGAAGAGATATACTCTTACCTGCTTGATATATAACCCTTGCAGTAGAAAATTTCTTCCCCCCATACATCACTGAACATCTGCTCTTCCACAACTCCTAACATATGAAGATAGGCAAGGAAGAATTTAGGAGTCTATGAACCTCATTTCTATACTCTAGCTCTGACCATTTTAACAATAAACTATCTAATGGTAAGTTGGAGTAAGAGTGTCCTAGGTTGTAGTAAAGTATCTCTAAATAAAATTAGCAAATTGCTCTTCCACAAATATATGATTAATGGTGTCTGAGCCAGATCTGATGCAACAAACACAATTTCTGGTCCCAATATCAAAGTCATCCAATCTTTCATTAGTAGGAAGTTTTCTTCTGATTGCTCTCCAAACAAACAAGGAAGTCCTGAAAGGAATGTGCTTGTGACAGATAATATAGTCAATCTTGTTGGTATCGTTCTTTTTTCTAACAATGTCCCAAGCAGAAGAGGATGAGAAGTTACCAATTTTGGTAGGTTTCCAGATAGCCTCATCAGGGATAGTTTGATTGAACTACACTGGATAATTTAAGATTCTTGTAACAAGTAGAGGGGGAGCATGAGCTCTCACCATTTTCTCATTCAATTCACCATTTTCTATGAATGATGACACCTTTATATTCCCAGGTTTTCCAATGTCAGTGTGCTCCACCAAGGGACCAACACCTACCCAATTATCTAAACATAAATAACAACTACCTGAGTTGATTTTCCATTGGATGTGTTCGTCAACCTCTTTCTTATTCTTCATTAGTTGCTTCCAGAGAATAGAGTGGCTAGTGTGCCATTTTTTTGCAACAAGATTCACTCTTTGGTAGTACTTAGCCTTTAAGAGTTGACCCCATAGAGAATTGTTTCTCTTGAATGTCCACCATAGTTTAAACTACATGTATTTGCAGATATCAAGCAATTATCTGACACCAATGCTTCCTTCATCATAAGGATAACTCAAATTATCCCATGAGGCCCAATGATATTTTTTTCTTATCCATATCCCAACCCCAAAAAAAGTTAAAAGTTAGTCTCTTGATGTAATTGAGAGTAGTTTTGGGAGGGGAAATAACAGACAGAATGTGGATAGGAATAGATTGGAGAACATGTTTTTAGAGTAACTCTGCCTCCATAGCTAAGCATCCTTGATTGCCAGCCACTGATTGTTTTTACCACTTTATCAATCATAGTAGAGTAGTAAATAATTCTCTGACCTCCAATGTACAAGGGGCATCCAAGGTAAGTAATGGAGTTGTGTTGTTGCCCAAAGTTAGTAATTTTTTTGACACTGAGCAAAACTTGCTAAGGAGTTTTTTCAGGGACCATGAAGTTGCCTTTGTCCTTGTTTACCAATTGACCTTACACCCTTTCATAAGTATCCAAAGTCTTCATTATGAGCTATAAGGACTCTCTCTTCCCAGAGGTAGATATTATAATGTCATTAGCAAAACTCAAATGATTTATTTGGGGACCTTTAACAGCCATATGAAATCCATGATAATTTTGATGATTGTGAAGATGATTCAGCAGTCTTGTCAACACTTCAGCTCCCATGATGAAAAGAGCAGGTGAGAGAGGATGTCCTTACTTGAGGTTTCTAGAATACTCAAAGAAAGCATATCTTACTTCATTAATGATGATAGAATAACAATTATTATTCATAATCCTCTAGACCATATCAATAAACTATTCACAGAACCCCATTCTTCTCATTACTAGGCAAGTGAATTACTAAGAGACCCTATTAGAGGCCTTAGACATATTAAGTTTAATGACCATATTATCACCTTCCTGGGATTTTTTGATACCATGTATGATTTCTTGAGCTAGTATAATATTCTTAGTAATACTCCTTTCCCTAACAAACCCTGACCGATTTTCTAAAATAATGGAAGGCAATATATCAACTAATCTGGTGGATAATAATTTGGAGATGATCTTGCTAATGAAGTTGCTCAAAGTGATAGGTTTGAACTCAGCTAGTTTATTCGAATGATCTACTTTGGGAATGAGCACTAAGCAGGAGTAAGAAAAATATTTAGGCATGCTGTGCCCACAGAAAAAATACTTTCTCACCTTGAGGAGATCCATCTTGATAACCTCCTGGAAAACCTGGAAGAATCTGACATTCATACCATCTGGCCCAACTGTTGAGTTAGGATTCATATCAAACACAACTTTCTTTATCTCCTCAATACTAGGAATGGTTTGCAACATTTTATTTTGGTCCTGATTTACCATCCTTGGGATGTATTGAAGAACCTCATCATTAATATTTTGTTCCTGCCTAGTGAGTAAGTTTTTCAAATGCTCACATGCAGACTCTACAATTTGATCATCACCCTAAATCTATTCACTATCTTCCTTGCAAATCTTATGAATGAAAAACTTCTGTCTTCTACCTGTCATAAAAGCATGGAAGTATTTGGAGTTAGTATCCCCTTGTCTAAACCATTGCATTTGAGTCTTTTGTCTGAGAATAAAGTCCTCAAGCTTCAAGTTTATGATGTACTCTACACTGAGATCCTGATGATTGCTTCTATTTTCAGGGGAATTATCCTCCACATAATTTTCTTCAGCCTGCCTAATCTTCTCCTCAAAGTCCCTAACCTTTGTTAGATGTCTCCATACTCATTTCTGGACCATTGGCTAAGGGTTGTAGCAAGTCTCTTCATTTTCATATGAAATATCCACATTGGGTTTCCATTGATGGAAATATCCCAATATTTCTTAATTGTATCCATAAAAGTATTGTTGTCTACCTAATAATTAAGAAATTTGAAGTATGTAGTATTAGTGTCTTGCTTAACAGAAATTTCCATGAACAAAGGACAGTGATCAAAACCCATAGATGAGAGATGAGAGATAGTTATCTGAGGCCTAATATCCAACCATTTATCATTAACCATTTTCCTATCAAGTCTTTTCCATATCCTATCATCCATGGATATGTTATTGCACCAAGTGAATTTCAGACCTGTAAAGCCCAAATCCATTAATCCACATACTTCAATGGTGCTGATAAAATCTAAGCTCTTATTCATATTATAAGGTAGACCCTCTTGTTTCTCTTCCACTGAAGTGATGACATTAAATTCACCTGTAGTGCACCAAGGTATTAAATCACTGGAGAAGAGTAGGAGATTGTCCCATAAAGTTCTTCTGAGATAGTTTCTGTATTTACCATAAATAGCAGACATATGAAGCTTTCTGGATGACTAAGATGTCCAAGTGCAAGTAACTTATTGTTCATCCATATCCACCAAAGTTCCCTCAAAGTTTGTTGTCCAAAAGACCCAAATCTTACCATTTCAATTGCAAATAACATGATCCATATTTAAAAGGATTCTATAAGTGTTGATATGAGAGTTTTCTGCAAATGGTTCCAGTATAACAATCATAGAGAGGTTTCACATTTTCTTGAGATTTTAATGTCTTTCTAGAGCACCCTTTATGTTAATGCTCCTAGCATTCCAACAAATAGCATTAATCATTAAAAACCTCTACTCCTGGACCTAGTGCTGGGTCTACTAGTGGTACTAGTTGATGTACTGGTTCCTGCTTGCTGATTGAGAGTTCTCTGATATCTCCTCCCTCTTGGACATAACCCTTGTTTCCCTGTAACTTATTGAATCTCAATTTGCTGATCAATGAGAGAAGTAGGGCCAAAAGCTTTAATAAGTTGCTCAGTAGTTTCCTCTACTTGATCAACTGAATGGTTGTTATAATCCAACTCATCCTCAGAATGAACCACCTCATATTAATCCATGTTCTTAGCATACTCTTTGATAGTAATTGATGTGCTATCAAAATACAACACTTTTGATGCTTAAAACTTAGAATTTTGTGTGTTCTCAAAGAAATGTTAGTAGGTTTGATGTGTTTTTATGTTTGTTTTTCAGGATTATAGGAGTTGACATGATTTTGGACAAATTTCGTAGAATTACAACTTTTTGAGGAAGTACGAGACACTTTATGGGCCATAAAAACTTCCACGAGCCATAGAGTGGTTTCATGGTTGAGATCCAATGAATGGCCTACTTCAGATGTTGAGTCCACGAACTATCAGACGAGCCGTGGAATTTTATATAAGTCGTGGATCAAGTTACGTGCCTTGAGGATTAGAAATGGAGGGGTTTCTAGGAAGCTGTCAGATGAAATCCTATATAGGCCATAAGTATTAATATGGCTCGTAGAAAGGTATCTTAGAAGAGATAGCTAGTTTTGAATAAGGAAGACTACGAAACCTAGGTACAGGCCATATAACTTTGTACGACCCGTAAACCTGACTGTAATGCCTGCCAACTCAGTTTTCCTACTTTATTTTGGATTTGGTTTTTAGTTATTATAAATAGGTTTTTAGATTTTTTTAGAAGAGAAAACGCAAGGAAGACGCTCCAAATAGAGAAAAATAGTAGAGAAACACTTGGAGATCTCTTTTTTTTTAAAATTAACGTTTTGGTGAGGTCCACCCTTTTATTAATAGAAAAGAAAATAAATCAATAATATATAAGAGGGCCTGTATATTCCCTAATAAAAGAAAGAGTATTTAATTATAAACGAGAAGCTTCCTAAGGACTTTTCCCCTTTCCAACGACTCTTTCACTACTCTTCTCGATGACTCTGCCTAGCTGTTGATATTCTCTGGTTTATGTTTTGATCACCATTATTGTCGTCCTCCTATTTCTTGAGTATCTTCTAAGCATCAACATCGACCATATATGTTCTATTTCTATTTCTCTTCTCTTCTACCTTTGCATTCTTGTCCTTATTTCTCTCACTACAGGTGCTTGGGTTGTCTGTTTGTCTAGGTGACCATGGTTTGACCTTTTTATCTCTTGAGTTGAGGCTATCTTTCCAGGTTTTACACGATCAGTGAGCCTAGATGTTGGTTTGCTTGTGAATGTTACTTTTTATGCCCTAGCATGCTCTGATTTTTATATGTAGCGGCTCTTTTTGTCAATTGTAAAGTATCTCCTGTAAATATACTTGCTACTCATGTCCTTTCTTTATCAGAATTGTAAAAGGACTCTGATACTTATGAATACTGAACAGTAATCCGTTTAGTTCTTATTCTGATCATTGGTAGCTGTGCTTTGTTTGTATTGATAATCTGACGACCCTATTTGGGTAACTGTTTGAAATCTTCATATACCAGGGTTTTACCTTCATTTGCTGCTTCATTTTCTATGTAATCCACTAGTTGGTTCCCTTCTCTGAAAATGTGTTGTATTGTTATTTGTTGTTTTATAATATGTGTCTTAATCTCCTCCACCACTTCAACAATCTCCCATGGTACCTTTCATTTATTTTTAATGATGTTGATCATGACTAAGGATTTAGTTTCTAATGTCTTCATGACATTTTCTTCCCTCTCCCAATACCTCACTACTTCAAGTATCGCCTAAGCTTCGGCTTGGATGTTTCTTAGTTTCCCTAAGGTCCCTGGTTGGGCATAACAAAGGTCTCCCTTATGATCTCTTATGTAAAATCCATAGAAACTTAGGTTAGGGTTACCTCTACTTGTACCTTCCATGTTAGATTTTTGATATCCCACTGATGGTATCTCCCATCTCACTATGAGATGATATAATCTCAGTTTATATTCACTAACACCTTGATCACATTTCTCAGTTGTATTCCTGTACTATCAATGTAGGAAATAATGTCCTGATCAGGTAGTGGATATTAGCCTGGACTTGGTAGATCATTGTATGAATGAATACTTCTCCACCATGTCTTCTACTGTTTCTCCTTTTCCATAGTTCTGAATAAATTAGTATAAGGATAACATTGTACATTTGTTGTAGTCTAGGTGTTTCTACCCTACTCCACCACTCCTTAATCAATGTGTGCAATTGTAGTCCATTCATATTAATACCTACAAAGTTAGTGAAATAATTCCATAACTTCTCCACTGTGGGGGTTGTCAGAAAGAGATGCCCCATAGTTTCTTGTGTAAACCCTTTACAACAGTAACATCTTGAGACCAAATTTATGCCCATTCTTTGTAGATTATCATCCAGGGCTATCCTACCTTTCCATGCTTTCTAGAAAAAGAAATTGATTTTAAAAGGTAGTCCTTTTGTCCATAGCTGTTTCTCCACCTCCTTTTGCCTATTCCTGGCTCTTACTAACTCCCACACAGATTTCACAGAGAAATCACCTGTTTTATTGTCCATCCACCAAGCCTTATCAATTAGATCTTCTATTTATGGAGATCTGATGCCCTCACAAATGTAATCCATAATATCCACATCTGCTAAGTATGTCAGAAGTTTATTTTTGTTCCACTCTCCATTTATTACAAAGTCCTTAATCTCTACCTCCTCCTCTGATGTATTGTTTATTTCTATGTAGTATAAGGAACCCAATTTGATCCAATTATCAAACCAAAAACTTATTTTACCTGATTTCAATTGCCACCATATGTTCTGCTCAATCACCTTCCTTGTTCTAATCATTTTTCTCCATACATGTGAGGCCCCTGTGCCCTTGACTATCACTGGATGTATTGTTTTGCAATATTTATTCCACATAAAGTTACTCCATAAGGAGTCAGTGGAGGTTCTAAAATTCCACCATAATTTTGCAAAGAGTGCATCCACCATGCGATGTAAAGATCTTATGCCACCTACCTCCTATGGAAAACATAGAGTGTCCCAAGCTACTCAATGCTTGCCCTTAGATTCTCCCTGATTTCCCCAAAAGAACTTTGCTATAATTTTATGGATAAGATCCACCACTCTTTTAGGGGGATTCATCACTGAAATATGATAGATGGGTATAGACTATAGAATATGTTTGATTAGTATGTATTTACCTCCTGTTGTCAAAAGCTTACTCTTCCACGCTAAGATATTAACACTCACCTTTTTATCAACCTTTCAAAGTATTTTTTCTTTTTTCTTCCATAGAATATGGGACAACCTAGATATGTAAAAGGAAAGGTCCCTTGTCTAATTCCTATCCATCTACTGAGCTTCTGTCCCACTGTAATAGCAGATTTTTCATGCAAGTATAGGAAGCTCTTGGATAGGTTAATTAGTTGAGCAAATAGTCTTTCATAGTTCCTTAACACATTCATCATCATTTTTACTGATTTCTTGTTGGCAAAACAAAATAATATTGTATCATCCACAAAAGATAGATGCTTGATCTTACTACCCCATTTGGGCAGTCCAAATCTAATAAATTCCTTCTCCTCATTGAGTTGGTTTAATGATCTGGACAGTACCTTCACTGCAATTATAAAAAGGATTGGAGACAAAGGGTCCCCTTGCTTAACTCCCCTTGATGAGGGGAAGAAATCATATGATTGGCCATTTATTAATATTGAGTACCAATTGTTGGATAGTATTCTCCAGACCGTGTTAGTAATTCTTTTCCCAAATCCAAACTTTCTCATAACTTTGAGCAAAAAAATCTAAGATACCCTATCATATGTCTCAGCCATATCCAACTTAACTACCACATTATGATGCTTGTTTCTTTTGTTATTGTCCCTTATTATCTCGTGTGCCAGTAAGACATTTTCAATTATGGTCCTTTTTTTTAGGAAATCAGTTTGATTAGGTGATATAATCATGTGTATTATTTTTTCAATTCTCCCCTGCATGACCTTTGAGATGACCTTATTCATAAAGGTACTTAAGCTTATAGGTCTGAGGTCATTAAAATTTCTAACTAACTCATTTTTTGGTATTGACACCAAAGTGGTATGAGTGATGTATTGCCCCACAGATGAAATCTCTTACCATTTATATGACATCTTCCTTAATTATTTCCCAGCAAGACTGGTAAAATTCCCCAGAGAAACCATTTAGTCCATTGACACTATTTTTATTCAGTTCAAACACAACATCTTTGACTTCTGCTTCTTCTAGCCATCTTTCCATCTCCTGCTTGTCCTCTTCTGTCAGCATCATTAGGATGTGATTTATTGTCCCAGACTCTTGATTATTATTAATTTCCTGAAACTGCTCCTGGAAAATTTTCACTGCCTCATCCCCAATTGCCTGGGCAGTGTTCAGAGTTCTTCCCTGGTTGTCTTCTATCTTCTGGATAATCAGTCTTTTCCTTCTTCCATTAACATAAGCATGAAAGAACTTATTATTCTTGTCTCCTTCCTTGAACCAATGCATTCCTGCCTTCTTCTTCATAGTTTTGAAGTCTCCTCAACTCCGCAACCTCTTTTCGAAGCTCTGCTCTATTCTCTTATGTGGGATTTAGTTCTAGCTGCATTTCTTTCACTTTTATCACATCTTCCTATGTAGCTTTCTTTTTGAAAAAGTCACCATATGTGGTTTTACTCCACTTGCTTAATGCCCTTTTCACCATTTTCAATTTCTCATTCAGTCTTCTAAAAGGTAAGCCCTCCACTTGTAATTCCCAGACCTTCTTTACTATCTCTTCAAACGAAGCGCGTTTGGTCCAAAAATTAAGGAATCTGAAAGGCTTTTTTACTAGATCAATACCAAATTTGCAAGCTACATATAGGGGAGCTTGATTTGATCCATCCCTAATCAAATGGAACACATCACTCTGGTTACATTCCAACCAGAAAACATCATTGCCAAATACTCTATCTAGTCTTTTGAAGATACTATCTTCTCTTGTCCTTCCATTCCACCAAGTATATAGACTTCCTGAACAAGGGAGTTCTATCAGGGCACAATTGCTAATACACTATGCAAAATTAAAAGTCTCTATCTGTGTCACTGGTAGACCCCCTAATTTTTCACTCTCATTCATAAAGACATTAAAGTCCCCACCAACAAGCCAGGGTAAGAATAAATCCTCTGCATCCCATTCTAGATCATCCCATAATTCTAATCTTTCAATGGCACTACACCTAACATACACTGCAAAAATCATTGCTTGCTTTTGATTTGTCTAGTGTGTGAATTTGATTGTAATATGTTAAATAGTGTCAGATATAATCTCTCCTTCCCAGACTTCATTCCAAAAAATTCAAATCTTTCCAGAGCAATTCACCCTGGTATGCTCCATCCTAATCTTCCTTCTATAAACTTTAATTTCTTGAGGCCCTTTAAAAGGTTCAAACAGGGCTATAAATAAGTAATGATGTCTTATTTTTAGATTAATTACTTTCTCAAAAGCTTTTCAAGATTGTACTGATCTAATATTCCAGAAAATTATATTGTGTAATATCATTTACTACCTGTTGGTGTTACTGAGCTACTCCTTGCTTGAATTTTGCTACTTTTTGTGATTGTAGGTCTCCCTCTCCTCTTGTCCTTCTATAGATCTTTGATACTTCTTGGTGATAGGTCCCCACTTCTACAAATTCTGTTGACATTTGCTTGCATATCTTCTTCTAACTATTCTGCATCCCTCTCCTCTTCTCTTTCCTTTTGGTTATTATTTTTATTGCTGCTTGTATAATCCCTAGAGTGTTGATCCTTATTTATTTCATGTTCATCACCTTGTGGTGCAAGGTCTTTGGAATTGACTTCATCTTTCTCTTTTCTGATTTTGCTGTACTGCCATCCCCCACTCCTTCTCCACTATCATGTTTTCTTATTGTAGATTGGTTATCTTCTTCCACTGATTTTTCTTTGTTACCACTGGTTTGCATATCTTTTACTGATTGTGGGCTATGTGTATCCTCTCTACAATCTTCCTACTGTGACTTGTTTAAGCTGCATTCGTTGTCTTTTTCTGGTTTTTTTAAGAGATTTTCGTCCTTGTTTAGACTGATGTCAATGTTCTCTCTGTCCTTCCCAAATATCTCTTCCACTCATTGTTTAGTGCTTTTGTTGCCTTGATCTTCTTGATTTTCTTTTGGCTCCTTATGCAAAATTTCTTTCTCCTTTCCTCTCTCTGTTTCTTTAGTCATTCCATTCTCCAACACTTGGAATTTATTTGTAGTAGTTACTTTGTCAATTTTTGGCTTTGGGTTCCATCTCTTAATCACCCCTCCTCCTCTAGTGTCCCCATTTTAAGTTTCTACACCTTTGCTTTGTACCTTCTCTCCTTCCTTTGTATTTGGATTGTTTGTCACTACATTCTTCTTGTTCTCCTCCTTATTATTCTCGTTCTTGCCATCATCAAAGAGCTCCGGGTGTAACATAAAGTATTCTTCTTTATTATGTCCCAGGAGTTTGCAAGTATGATAATATTTTAGCAGATAATCATATTTAATCTGAATCCACTTCGCCACAATCTCTCCGCTTACTTCCTAATCCCCACATTAATCCTCTTTGGTAGTTCACACATTAAATTGACCTCGACCTTTACTCTAGCACAACTGGTTCTGGTTTTATTAGTCGTTGCCATATCGACTTGAAGTAGTTTTCCAACTGCTGCCGCTAATGAAAATATTATTTCTTTACCAAAGAAATTAGGTGGTAGTGAAGGTAGTGAGATCCATGCCACCACAATTGTTGTTTCTGCTTCAGGATAAAAAAAAGGATCCCATTTCAAAGTTCTCATAAGATAATTCCAATTCTTATGTGTAATGTAGAATAGTGGTTTGGATAGTAGATGGACATAATCCTCTATTCTTGATGCCCTGATTAGAATATATCTGTTGCTCAAAAGGCCAATCTTGACTCTTCCTTCAACTCGTATTGTTATTGTAATATTCTCCCCAAGTCCTGTATATCTGGTCACCCATAGGGGAATTTTCCTATCACCACAAACTCTAATTGTTCGTTAGCAATCATCTGTGTTAATTCCTCTTTGTCCCAAATAACCCTAGGCTCCCGATGTAAATACATAATATTTTTCATAGGTAAGGGAACCTACTTTGTCATCTGAGGTTGTACAACGACTGCATAACTCAACTTACCTTCCGTGATGGGTATGTTAGTATCTACCTGTGTTGAACAACCTCCGTAGGAGGTTTCCCATAGACCATAATGGCCATTATCGTTGACGAATAAGGTTGTATTAGGGTTTCTTGTACCTAGGGTTTAGAGAGCATTTTTTAATTAATCTCTAATCTTTTAGATTCCACTTGGAGGATCTACATAACCATCGTCCAAGTGGTTTCAAGTGGGTTGCTTCAAAAGCTGCAAAATCGAGAGATGTTTGTGGATTTACCATCAGAGGATCTACATAACCATCTACATAATGTTGTCTTTGTCTGCAAGAGCATGATGGGAAGTCAGAATCTCTCCATGGATGCCATTAGGCTTTGTGTCTTACCATTGTCTCTTACAGGTATTGTCACGACTCGGATAGGGGGCCTAGATGTGACATGGCGATGGAGGACTCGAAGACCCTCGATTAAGCTATCATAGCATCATTACACTCGTCATCAGTTCAGAAATGCGAAAGCTAAAGCATGTAGCACACAAGCTATAAGGGTTTAGGGACTTGGGACTCAAGCTATGGGGACTTGGTGAGCTCATCCACAAACTCTTGGGTATATTCCTCGGCCTTAGAACCATAGAATTCCAGGGGATTCATACGAGTGAAATCCCTCACTCTTGATGCCGGAGTAGTGATAGGGGCCGGATGAACAAGCATAGCTTGGTTGGTCACCACTTGTGCCAACATAGAGACAACATTACAGAACTCGGCATGGGTCACCTGTTCTTCAACCGGTGCCCTAGGAGCCATCTTCTCAACTTCCGAAGCAGGACGTGGAAAGGGCGCTCTTCTTGAAGGCATTTTCTGAAAGAAGGATAATACAAAGTTTAGAGGCATCATCAAGAGTTCATGGAACGACATAAGGAAGAAATGAAGTGAGACAATTTCCTAGTACGTCAT
>JBCEWC010005895.1:0-24065 GCA_038996855.1 Solanum aculeatissimum | reverse complement strand
TTAGGTTATCTATTTTTATATTTTCTAATTTTTGTGTTATCTTTTCACTTCCTTTTATCCATTCTGTTGTTTTGCGATTTTTATTTGTAACTCTTTTTTCGCCTATTTTATGTTTACGTGGGGTTGTAAACCACCAGTGTGTTTTTGTTAAAATATGTGGGTAATATTTGCTTAGAAATGGTATTCCTAATAGCATATCTTTTGTGGTAAATTTGTAGCGATACATGTCTTCTATTGTTAAGATTTTATCCCATATTTGTATTTTTATATTTTTAGCTTTGTAATTAATCATGTTTACTTCATTATTAAATCTTGTTACTACTAATGGTGTTTTTAATTTTTCCCATTTATCTTCTATTAAACAGTTATGTATACACATATTAGTTTCTGCTCCTGTATCTATCATTGGTGTATAATACCTATTATAATATCCTTCTACTATTATTTTTGCAAGTATGTATATTTTCATTCTTTCATAATAGTGTTCTTTTTTTTATTTTTTTTTATTTTGGTATATTGTTGTCAATTGTTTGTCTTCAAAATTATATGGTTTTACTTGTTCTAACCATTTTATTCCTAGTGTAATATTTCTATCTCCTTGGTAAATCTTAAATTTTATTGTTATAGGTATTCCTCCTATGATTATTTCTTTTTCTATTATTTCTTCGGTATTTATCAAATTTGTTGGCAATTCTGGACATAGTTGTTCCTTAGTAGTTAATTCTTCTTCTATTACTAGTTCTCTTATGACATAATTTTCTTCTTGTCCTGTATTTATTAATATTAGGTATTTTCTTTGATTCATTATTCCTGATATGTAATAATTATTGGATTTTATCTCTTCTATTCTTTGTTCTAATAACTTCGGAGTTATATAATCTATTCTTCTTGATTTACTTTTTGTTGATGTTTCTGGAGTTCCATAGTTCAATCTTTTTGATGTGTTTATCTTTTTTGATGTGCTTAACCTTTCATTTACTATTTCTAAGTCTTCGCCTAGTTCAATGTCTTTGTAGCTATAATCATTTTTGTCTATTACCTTGACAATTTGTTCAAAAGGAATTTCTATTTTTATTTTATCTATCCTATTTTTTGCTGTTATTTTGTGTTTAGGTTTTAGTACATATAGATTTTTACATCTAGCCGTGAATATTTTACTTCCTGGTGTTAATTTTATGCCTGACATTTTCCAATATAGTACTAGTGATTTATCTATATTTGTATCTTTTATTGCTATTGAGTAGTTTGCAGTAACTGTAAATTTAAATTTTTGATAAATTAAATTTCCTCTAACTGCATTTATTACGATTTTTTCTATAGGTTCTAGTATCCTATCATTTGCTAAGTATAGTTCTATTGGAGTATCTATTCCTTCTCTAAAGCATGCTTTTAATAATATATCTGTTGCTCCTAGATGTACATATTTTATTTCATCTTTTATATTTAAAGCTCTTATTTCTTTATTTATTTCTAATTTATTAATAATATGTATTGTAGCTTTTCCTTTGGTGTATTTACAATTTATTACATATTCTTTTTGGCTAACTACATAGTATTCTTCCCTAGTTCTTTTAAACCAATTTTTTATCACAGGTATATCAAATATTTTTCTACCTTTAGGTCTAATTCTTTTCCTTTTATTTTTTCAAATATGTTACTATCGAATATAATTTTTTGTTCTGATGATTCTTCATCTTGGTATTCTTCTTGAGTTATTATTCTTATATCTCTTTCAGTCATCTATTTCTATATTTTCAGTATCTGAATAGTTTAATTCTGATTCATTATCTATTTCATTTTCTGAAAATTCATATATGCTATCTTCACTTTCTAATTCAAAGTCTATATATTCTATTTGCATATATTCTTCATTATTTATTATCATTTCTGTGATTTTTTTGGTTTTTGGGTTTTTAGTACTTTACAATCCTTAGCTAGGTGACGTAGTTTTCCACAATTGTACCAAGTACATTCTATTATTTTCTTTTTTGGTCTATATTTTCTTTTGTTATTATAGTTTTTTATATAATATCTTTTCATTGGTTTTTTCCATTTGTATTTTGATTTATACTTTTTATATTTACTATATTTCCTCCTACGGTTCTTTTTAATAGTCATCTTTGCATCCAAACTGGGGTGCTGTTTTATCTTTACAACATATTAGATTTTTTATTAAAGTTCTTTTCATTTTTATTTCTTCCATTTGTTTTTCACATAATTCTGCAAACCATGTTTGTTGAAATCTTATTCTAGCACCTTATGTATCTACTAATGCTGCTTCATCCCAGCTTTTAATTATTTTTGTATTAAATGGTTCAGATAGTTTTGTAAAATACATTTTCCTTCTTTCGTTTGCTTCTTCAACAGTATATGTTCCTTTGTAATAATATTCTTTAAATGCACAAGTGTATTCATCTATATAACACATATTGCATATTGCTAATTTTGTCATTAAATTCCTATTTATTATTTTTTTCTTTATGTTGTTCTTGCACTTCTGTTGCTATATTACTAAATTCATTTCTAATGGAAATATCATATTTATATAGTATATCTATATTTGTTGTTGTTGCTTCGCCATCAGATTTTTTTCTATTTCTTAAGGTTTTTAAACTTTCTTCTGTTAGATTTTGTAACCATAATTTTGTTGTTCCTACAAAAGTTCTTTCTATGTATCCCGGTGCTTCTGTTATTCCTATTTTGTTGTCTACTAATTGTTTTGATATGTATCCTACCCATAACTGGATTGTCTTATTTATATTTGTTACACAATCTAAGTCTAAGAAATTATGCTTGTTCAATCATTGGTTTTGGTGTCCATTTTTTGTTTAATCTGTTATTCGATATAGCTTCATTTCTATCATAGTTTGCATAATGTTGAGGGTTAAGATATTTTGGATTTTTTACTCCTGATGTACTTGGTTTTGTTTCTATATTTCCTGTAATTATCTCTAGTGTTTTTGTCTTTTCTATATTTTCTAATAGTTCTGTATATGTTTCGCTTATTTCTGACTGTTCATCTGTATTATTTTCGTTATCATTTATTTCATCAATTTCTTTCGGTAATTCATTCGGTTGTAATGTCTTTTAATTGGTCTATTTCTTTTGCTAATTTATCTTCATCCTCTATTCTTTCCGCTTCTGGTTTTAATTCTTTTTCTTTTTGTCTGTTTTTGTATATTTCTTTTAATAATTCTAGTTCCTTTTTAAATTCCATTATTTTTGTATTTTTTGTTTCTTCTATTTGTTGTACTTCCATTTTTTGTTTGTTGTTTTATTTTTTCAATTTCATTTTTTTTGTTTATTTCCTCATTTTCTTTAGTTATTCTTACCATAGCTGTTAAACTACCTTTTAACTTTACAATCTCTTTTTCTAGCATTAAATGTAGATTTTTACCTATTTTCTTGTATCTTCTTCCTAGATTTGAAAAGACTATTTTTATTTTCAATCCTTCGTAATTTTCGTTTGTTTTTTCGTCTATTGCGAATTCTTCTTTATTCATTGTGGAATCTGTGCATAATCATTTATGTTATGTTGATTTATATACTCAATGTTTTCTATCTGTGATTTTTAAATTTTTTTATAACTTTCTTCTGAGATTCTATTGAATTTTTACATACTCCTACAATCATATTGTACTCAAGTCTATATTGCCTGTGTGTTAGTTCTTGTCTTAATTCTTTGATTCTTTGTCTGAGTTCTCTATGGTATTCTTTATTATTCATATATTATTATTTCTTTGTTGTAACTATTTTTATGTGTTTATATTCTAATAGTGATATTTCTGTAATTATCTTGTCTAATTGGTACATATCTTTTTTTTGTTTTATTTTGTTCTTTATATACTAGGTATAAGCTTTTTAGTTTTCTCTTAGTTTGTTTATATATTAATGTATTTTTATATGGTTGTCTCATTTTATTTTAAGTATTTTAATCCTTACTCTTTAATCCTTGCATGGGTAGTGCCAAATTGAGATATAATTGTTGATTTAACTTTGAATTACTTATGGATTCTTCTTAAATTGAATTTAAATTATGAATTCTAGTACCTATGCTATTCTCATCATCAATCATGGCATTTGCATGCATGACCATGGATTTCATGAAGGAAATGATGTGGCTAAGTCCCAAATATGTTTATGACTATGATTTTGAGCAAGTATTGGTTATGACAAGAATCTGATCACATAATATTTATGATATGGCTCTTTGAGCAACTATGGGTGTTTACACCAATATGATATGACTTGACAAGTATGGAGCTACTCCTATACACGAAGGTTGACATAAAAACGTATTTAGCTTTTTAACCCAATGAAGTATGATTATGAAATGTGTTTGATTTTTTAGTCATGTATGCAAGAATATGAAGGAAGTGATTTTGGTTTTAAGCTCAATTATTCATGGCATGATGTCAAGTGTTTCCATTCTATTTTAAAAGCATGTATATGTATATGTATTCTTGTGGGATGATGACTTAGCACTGAGTGGGATTGGAGTAGTAAGTGGGCTATCTCCAAGAGTCCCACTCCTTTCCCTCAACTATGTGCCAACATAGGTTATGCAACCGAAATGGGTGGCCTATAAGGTATGTAATGATATGATACGATTTGTTATGGAAATCCTTTCAAAATGACCAGGTCGTAAGGAAGGTGGCTATCACACAAAAATGACTGGGTCGTAAGGTGTGGTGTAGGTTACCTTTGGCAAGTAATCTTCTCTTATCCGATGGGAGTCCACATCGGGCAAGTTCATGTTGTAGCTCACATGAGTTTGGATGTCGATTATGGTCACATCCCCTATACTATAAGCATTATGACAGTTCATGCATCATGGATTTCATGGCATATTGGTACATTATCCTTCCTATATTCTCCTTCTATATATGTTCCCTTGTCATTTAACTCATTGTAGGCTCATGTTCATATGCATCGCATACCCGCATACTTAGTGCATTATTATGTGCTAACCAATACTCTTTGTCTACATGTTCTAACCATGTAGGGATCGGAGGTGACTTCCATCCCTCGTTGGACGGCTAAACGAGATTCTTGAAGTTATTACTTGTGGTGAGCCCTATACTCCAAGGGCAACACCCACTTTCATCTACCTTTGTCTTTACTTTATGTTAATTTACCTTATGACTTGAGGGTGAGCCCGGAATATGTTGAGACCCCATCTTATCTTATGTAGAGGCATTGTTGAACATATCGAACTCTATTGTATGCTATGCTAAGTGTTACTTGTAATGATATGACTATCTATGTTAAGTGATGTTATCTTATGTTATGCTTTCATTTCTACTTATGCTATTATGATACGTTTGGATTGGGAAGGTGCTTACGTGGAAAGTCCCTAACCCTGCTTGCCCTCATAGGTTGAGTCATACTTACCCACCCCTTAGAACGTAATTTGCTCTGTGCTATGTGATACATGCTTATCACATTCCCGGCAATATCCCCATAGCTTGAGTTCAAAGCCCCAGAATCCCCAAGACTTATGTGTTATTTATTTATTATACACGTTTCCAAATCGATAATGTGTGTGAGGATGCTATGATGGCTTTATCGAGGACTCTAGAGTTCTCCTTCACCATGTCACACCTAGGCCCTACTCTTGGGTTGTGATAATAACTTGTCAAAAAGATCATCAATGCGAGATAAGGGATATTTATTTTTTATTGTAACTTTGTTCAACTGATGATAGCCAATACATATACGCATAGTGCCATCCTTCTTCTTCACAAATAAGACAAGCGCACCCCAAAGAGATACACTCGGACAAATGAATCCCTTTTTTTAGAAAATCTTCTAATTGCTCTTTCAACTCCTTTAATTGAGGCAAAGCCATTTGATAAGGAGGAATAGACATGGGCTTGGTGTCTGGCTCCACATCAATAGCAAAGTTTATATCACGATCAGGAGGAACACTTGGAAAATCAATAGGGAAGACATCCATAAACTCTCTAATAACCATGGTGTCCTCCAAAGATGGAGACTCTTGAGCGACAACCCAAACATGAGCCAAATAAGATAAGCATCCCTTCTCTATCATTCGATAAGCATGCATATAAGAAATAACTCCCTTAGGATAGGAGCTATGTGCTCCGGTCCACACCTACTGAGGTAACTCTGGAAATGATAAAGTCGTTGCATTTGCATAGAAATCAAGAATAACATAATGAGGTGATAATCAATACATACCCAATAGCACATCAAAGTCCAGCATATCTAACAGTATCAAGCCAGTAATAGTATCTCTCTCCATAAAGATCACAACATACCCCTAATACACCTGATTCACCACTAAAGATTCACCTACAAGGGTAGCAACACATATAGGCTCGGCGAGTGGCTCAAATATAGAATCAATATCTGAAGCACAATAAGCTGATACATATGAATAAGTAGAGCCTGGATTAAATAAAACTAAAGTTGAACTATGGAATACTGGAACCATACATATGATAACTGCATCAAAAGCCTCTGCCTCAGCTCTATCCAAAATAGCATAGCAAACTCTACGGCACCACTAGTCGGTGGGCCTCCATGAGGTCCACCTCTCACAGTACCATGTCCTCCTTTAGTACCTCCCCTCATTCCTTGAGAGATATCTCTAACTATTGGTGCTGGAGCTGGACTGGTTGGCTAGGACCTACATGCTTGAGTGGAAAAAACATGATGTGCGAAACGGTTGGCAAAGGGCCCAACCTCATCATAAATATAACATGATCTAGAATCTCGTCCCTAAGATGACTATACCGAGGAACCACCACCTCTAACTAAACCTAGAGAACTATCACAACCTATCTATGTAGATCTAGAACTGTCAATATTGTCATGTGTTGGAAGAGGCACCTGAACTGCCCAGCCCTGATGGCCCTGCCTCTGAAATTCTCTATCCCATAGTGGGTGGTCACTAAACTATCCATGATTATGAAACCTCTTCCTGCCACCCTGTCTACCATGTCGAATGCACTCTATCATACGAGTATGATCAAAAACACTCTAAAATATACCTCTATCTAGAATAAAGAAAGTTGTAGCCTCCTAAAGATATCCCCCCAACCCCTTGGAAAAATGCTGAATCCTTTTGCTAAGGACCCATACTTTGGAAAACCTTGTAGATATGGTGTATACTAATTTTGAAATTATTTTGGGTGGTTAATGGTCCTTATGAGTCTCCCTTATGTAACCATGTTCAACAAGATTGCATTAGCTGAGCTTTTCATGTGAACCATTGGAAGGTTCAACTTTAAATGCCCATATCTCTTAGTACACAACAAACTGGGTCATCTACGACCTACTCTATTTAAGCTCTTTGAGTTTGCTTTCCAACACATCCAGTTTGACTTGATTCAGAGTTTGGATGGATATGTTATGCCCATATTTGTAAAGGCCCTCTGTGCAAGGATTGTGTTAGGAATTTTGTGTAAGGCAAGCCACCAGGCGACCCCAAACAGGTCGTGTGAGTTCAAAAAACTCGTGAGGTGGTACTATGGTGATGATTTCTTCTTAAGACATGGTTTTAAGTGTGGAAGAGCCTTGAGGTGACCCTTGCCCTTGTGTGTGTCGAATATTTGGCATTAATTTGGAGTTCTAGACCAAGGCATCCATCACATGAACTCCCATACGGCTCATGTGGCACTTCACTGGCCGTTTGGTGGCTCGTGAGAGGAGACTTGGCTTGAAAACCAAATTATTTTCCAAGCCACTTCACACACTAACCCTTCACGGGTTGTGTGGAATCAAACAGTTTGTGAGGCGGCCCGTAGGGGTGTTGGAGTGGAAATTTTCTAAGTATGGAATCCCCATCTCAGAACTTCATCAATAGAAATTTTTCTAAGCTTGGATTCACCGAAGGCCTCACGACCCGTGGTCTCTCACACGACCCATGATATAGAATTGTACAATTGAGCACTTACACAAAGGAATTGATGAACAAGAAATCCAACTCTTCAATTAAAAGCAAAATATGAATCAAGACACAAAAGTTATTTTTCTCTTTCTAAGATTATTAAAAACTATGAACTAGTATGAAATCTGTGGAAACTTAATGACAAATAACCTAAAAACCTATTTATAATATCTAAAATAAAAAACTAAATTGGATTAGGAAAACTGTATCGGCACATTCTACGGGTAAGTCTACAACTCGTACTCCACTCCAAGGCTCGTATGTCGAGGTTTTTTGGACTTCAACTGGAACCTGGAGATGTCTTCTATGAGACCTATCTATGCATTTTATAAGATTCTACGACCTGTGGAGTGTTTCATCTAATGGACTTTCAGCACTTCTCTACTTTCTGATCCTCAGAGTACGACTGCAATCTATGACTCATGAAATGATCTACGAATCATCTGAATCTCTCGTAGAGTCTTATTCAGCAAATCACCCTTCACTGGAAATTTCTACAAACCCTCTTTTACGGCCCGTGAACTATTCCACGACCTGTAAAGGGTTCCATGGATCACCAAAACTGCCATATCAACACTGTTTTTCCAAAAACCATGCCAACACTGTAATCCTACAAAACAAACATAAAACAGATCAAATCTACTAACATCGCTTTGAGAACACACAAAATTCTAAGTTTTAAGCATCAAAAGTGTTGTATTTCGGCAACACATCAACACCCTCAACTTAGAATTATTTCTTGTCCTCAAGCGACGAACTCAATTTATATAAGTAGTATAAAGACACACAAACCTCAACCTAATGGAACTTGTTTAACAAAACTCAAGCATAAATACCCACACCATTTTCAAATACATATCAGATAGCTATTAGGCAAATTAACACAGACCAATATATCCGACAGTGCAACTATGACAAGTTATGCAACCATAAATAAGCAACAATCATTGGCTTAGTCAGATATCAATAATGCAATGTGATTGCCCTCACAAAATGAAGTCCCATTCCTCACTCCGGATGATATTTTAAAATTTAGTGCTAGGGACAATACTACAACACTCTTTCTCACAAACGATATTTAAATATCGTGACTTGCCCCTATACTCATGACTAACATCATTGACTAGTTGGATTAGGATCACTTTAGGAATTTCTAGGCTTGTAACATAGGCTTAGGGGGCTTTTGTGCGATATTTTAGGAATATAGTGACTAATTACCCTTTATTACACTGTATTTTCTACAGTTGTGCCCTACCAACCTATCTTTTTTCTCATTCCCCCTTTTTCTTCCCTTTTTAAAGCCTTTTAGGATGCTTTATTCTCATTTTTTGCACAATGCCTTTATTTTTCAAAGTATTTTTCTTTTTAGCACACTGATTAAGCACTTTTTCCATTGTTTTATTTCCTTGCACCTCTTAGCACATTTTATTTCCCCTTTTCTGTATTACTAGTTTCTCTCTTATTTTATGATTTTTCTCACACTATCCACCCTCAACTTAGGCTTTTGGCCTGAGTTGAGGTGCACAATATCCATCCTCAGAACCAGAGCTACTTTTGGTAGCCACTCTAAACTTAAGTTTTTTTCTTCAGTCGAGGTGCAAAATGTTCAAGGAAGGACCAGGGCCAATTTTAGGACTCAAAACTCATCAAGGCAAAGTTACTTATGTTTTTACAAAAAAGGGTACATGTCATCTTCAAACATAGGAATCAAGGGATATATTACATATTTGGTTGGTTATTTAGGCCTAAGTGGACTAATAGGAACAATAACCTAAGACAATTTCCTAACCCACTAACCTACGGTCTAAGTCAAAGTAAGAGGGAAAGTTCTTAATTGAAACACAGTATATGAATCATGCAATTAAATTTTACTCTCTTATGGCATTGCTTACGTGTCAACACAGAATATAAAATCATGTTTTTCCCACAATTATTCTCAACTTATCTGAACAAGCACTGTCAAACAATCTATCATGCATGGTTGCTATCCAGGCTAATTACTCAAAAACTTTGGTGGGTACCCTTTTTTCAACAAAAACACAAAAAAAAACACATGTCGTTGGAATCAGTACTATATGCTACTAATACTACCTAAACATCCTAAACATGCTGGTTCAATAGAAATTAAATATCTGCAGGGAAAAAGAACACAAGTAAGGAAATCCTTTGGAATAAAAAATTGGGATAGTTATAGGTCAAGGTTACTCAAACTTTATTGAGGCCTATAACGACCCACACCTTATAGAAAAAGATGAGAATTGTCTCCAATGCACACAAAATACCAAAATAATGACCAAGGGTCAAAAAGAAATAAATGTGGGCGCCTAAGTGCCTCTCTCTATCTAAGGTTGTCCACCCTCCACATCCTTGATGGACTCCTCGACTGTAGGAGCATGTACTAAGGGTATAACACCCCTACTTTCTCAAGGTCATGAGCTAGCCGTGTCTCCTTATCCTACCTCAATCTTAAGCGGTCAAGATCGATCTCCTACTCCTCTATCATCCCTATCTTATATCGCACAGTAGTAGGGTCATTCATGAGGGGCCTTTTCCCAGGAGAAGGTGATATTTTTGACCAAATAACTATTTTGCTCTTCCCAAAAGTTGTCTTAGATTATTTTTTGTTGAGTCTAAAAGTTAAATTTTCAAAATCCAGTAAAAAGATGGAGTTTTGCTAAAGAATGAGTTTTTAAAAGACTTAAAGTTTGAAATTTTATGTTTTAAGATCTTTTTGAGTTTTGAGTGTCGAAGTTCGATTCCATTAGTTCACGAATGTTGAATCTGGTCTAGGAGAACTTGCATAACTGAATTTGGAGTTAGAGCGTAGATTTTGGACCAAAGTTGCATTTTCAATTCATTTTGGATCACAGGTTTGACTTTGGTCAACATTCGTAGTTTGGGAGCTCAAATTGAAATTTGTAAGTTCCAATGGTACCAGGTGATGAAACTAACCCTAGAAATGGCTTCGTTGTAACTTTTAGAGCTTTTGAGAATATTTTGAATTTTTGAGTCCAAAACTAGTTTAAATAATCTTTCTCAGGTCCTAGGCCAAGGAGGTCCCGAATTTGAATGTTGACAGTACCATTAAGTCTGATACATCATTTTTTTAAGGGTTCCATGTTTGGTTTGTGTTCACGGGGTTTCTAACAAATCCTAAGGGTCCTATTCGTGTTTGTTTTGTGCTGTAATTGCTTGTTATCAACTAGTTTGTGGTGCCACCCACCTTACACTCTGTGTTTGCGAGGGTGGAGCTGCATTTGCGGAGGTATAATGTGAGTGCCTTTGCATTAATGGAGCACTGCAAGGGGAACCTCCGCATTCGCGAATCGAGTTCTCGTGTCCAGGAAGGTTGGGCGAATTAATGCTCCGCATTCATGTATCTTTGTCCATATTTGCGGAGTATAAAAGTTGCCTGTACAGTGTCCAATTTTCAATGACGAGTTTAGTTAATATTTCACTATTTACAACACTCCAAACTCTGTTTTCAAAACATTCTTCAAGATTTTACGAGGAAAATTAATTGGGTAACTATTTTCTAACCTATTTCTTCTATTTCCATTGATTAAATATTATTTTTACTTATAATTTTGGGATTTTAATGGTGGATTTTTTATATTTTTGAACTTTGATTCCTAACAGTAATTTGATGATTTCTCCCTCATTGTAACTCCATTTTTAAATGGTTTTCACCGTTGAACTCCTTATTACTTGAAGAACATTTTCATGTATAAATTTCAAGATTCTGGCTACTTTATTTTGTATGAGATTTTTTATCATTTTACCTTTTTCGTTTGAATTCATTGATTTTAGTATCATTAGATTCGTTATGTGATTGTGATGCTATGTTTGATTTGATTTTGGTGATTCAGAGTATCGTAGAAAAGGAAAGGCTTTGGATTTGACTTGATACAAGACTTTATCTAAGGTAAGTGGTTTTATTAAGCATGATTCAACCTTGTATGCTCATATATGCATGTACTTGAGTACCTTGGGGTAGAATTGTATTGTCTTAGGCTTTGACCATGAGATTTGGTTAGAGTAATTGTCATACAGTGATTTCTTAGCTTGTGGGATTAATTGTAAATTCATAATATATATATATATATATATATATATATATATGACCCTGTGAATTATTTATTATTAAGGTGGAGATAGATCTTATATTGTGATACGATTAATATGAGTATTGATTTGATATTGATACTTTGATAATATTAAAATCATTATGATGTTGACACTGCGATACCATTGAGATCATGCACATTGCATTCACTATTATCTGTGCATTTGATAATTGTGATGACTACGATCGAGATATAAATAAGGTAACAAGTAGGTTGGTGGCCGAGGTTTCTACTAGTTGATCTTAGTTGAGGTTTATATCGATAATTTGAGGTAATATGTCAGCTGATAATGACTTCAAGATCATTTTTGAATGGGTCGAAGGTCTTTTCTAGATGAGTGAGCATTGGTCGAGATCTTTGCCAACAATATTCATGGATAAATAGTCCATGTGTGGTCCCCATGGATTTTGGTCTGAAGTAATCAGCGGATATGTGTTGTAGGACAGATATGGATCATGATTATGTGGCATTGCATCACATATTTACATTTCATGGCATCTACTCCATCTCATATCACACTTATTTTGATAGTACTACTATATTGCTTATGAGATTTTATATTTATAGTATCATTGACTTGAGTAACTATTGGATTTATATATATAAATTTGTATTGAGTTATTATGTCAGGTAATGAGTATATCTATGTTATTGTGATTTGTATATTATATTATGCTAGGACTTTTCTGAGTACAGGATTGCAGTTCGTCAGATTGTAGTTGGGAGTTAAGAAGTACTTATATTCTTCATTGCTTTACTTGAAGTTAGGTCCATTTTGTTGAATACCATGTTGTTTGGTGCTCACCCATTGATACATTTTGGAATGTATGAGCCCGGTCCTCCTTGCTAGATTTATTATTTACTGGATCAAGCTTTGGATCTTTCAAGAAGTAGTTGCTAGTTCTTTTGGCAAACCTTTGAAGATTTTACCATTATGTTTTTTTCTATTTGAGGACTAGGCATTATGGCATGTAATTTATTTGAGTATTTTATATTTAGAGGTTTGTACACTTGACACCAGTTCTGGGATGGTTGTATTTTGATTGGTTTTGCTGATCTATCATATTATACTGTTTATCTTCCACTTTTATTATTATTATTAAGTTGTTTAGGTTTTGGGGTGACTTGCGTTGGTGGTTAGTTGAGTGTTATCATACTCGGATTTTGAGTTGTGAAAATTTGGTATCAAAGCCCTAGCTTCATAGGTCTCACATATTTACAAGTCTAGTCTAGTAGAGTCTTAAGGATCGGTGTGGATACCTCTGTTACTTATCCTTGAGAGGCTATGAAGACCGTTAGGAAACTCTCTTTCGCTTTATTCTGATCAATTTATGCATGGGTTTTTGTTTGGTACAGAGTGTTCTTGTGTCCTTTTGACATATGGCGAGGACCAGAGCTACTGCTGCTACAGGACGAGCGGAGGGATCTCTTAATATTGCTTTTGAGACCCTAGTTAGGAGTAAGGGTAGTGCCAAAGTACGAGCTAGAGGTCGAGGTCGAAGAGCCACACCGATGAGAGATTATAAGCATGGTATCTCCCCCGAGCCAGCCATGGATCTTAGATAGAAGTAGGTTCCTTATGAGTTTGTTGTAACACCACTACTTCAGGATACACTTTTGAGAGTCTTAGGTGTGTTGGAGACTTTGGGCTAGATAGGTAGCCTAGCTAACACTTTCGGTACTTCACAGAATTACATAGGGGATCAGACCCCAGATCAACAGCAGGCCTCTGTGGCCCAGATTCATGTAGAATAGCCACTAGCAGCACCAATTGTTGAGATTTCACCAGTACCTACCTTCACTAAGAAGTGTAAGTATGAGAGGTTTAGAAAGATGGACCCACCTCAGTTTCAGGGTGGGAAGACAGAGGATTCTCATGAGTTCTTAACTACTTGTAGAGAGTTACTTGATATTGTGGGACTATAAGAGACGCATGGTGTGAGATATGTTACTCTCCAGCTCCGTGGGCTAACCAAGGAGTGGTGGACAACTTATACAGGATCCCTTCCAGCTGGATCTCCTTAGATGACTTGGGAGATATTTTTAGATTCCTTCTATGATTGGTTTATTTCTTGGAGTTTCTGTGAGGAGAGCCAATTGAGGTTTGATAGTTTGAGGTCGGGCACTATGACTATTTCTTAGTATGAGATCAGGTTTGGCCAGCTAGATCGACATACCATAACTATACTTTTGACCGAAGCAGAGAGGGTTTGCTAATTTATGAGGGGACTAGAGATGGAGCCTCCTTCTAATCGGTGGTTAGTGTGGCTAAAGAGTTGGAGTAAATGTAGAGGGAGGAGTTTAGGGATCCCAAAAGGGTTCGTACATCGAGACAGTACTAAGGTTCCTCATTAGGTGGTAAAGAGAAGGAGGTCTATTTCACCATCGCAAGGTTCATGCAGCCTTGCCAGCTTTATAAAGAGAACAAGGTCCCCTGTGATTCCTATAGCTCATGTCAGAGTTCATCTAGTTCCAGCAGAGGCCTACGGTCTAGGGAGATTAGAACATCCCTTCTTCTCCTTCACAGTAGTGGTCCACCCCTAGATCTTGAATTGGGTGTGGATCTTCTTATCATATGATTCAATAGTACCCTAGTCAGACTCATTCTAGGCCTTATCGTTCATAATCCACAGCACCAGTCAGAGACCTAGCACCACCAGCTAGAGGTTCAGCCCTGCAAACTAGAGGCCAGGGTAGAGGTTGGACTGACAGAGGTGAATGTACCAGTGGTAGAGGAGCAGGTGATATTTTCATCCATTCTGGTGGTAGAAGGGCAGCCTCTACGAGTGAAGTTCTAGGTGGTCATTGGTATGCCTTTCCAGGTAGACCCGAGGCAGAGGTCCATGATATTGTGATCACAGGTATTATTTTAGTTTTTCATTGCCCTACATTTGTGTTATTTGATCTTGTCTCTACTTATTCATATGTGCTACTTATTTCTCCTTGGGGTTTGAGTTGCCATGTGATTCCATATTTGTTCCTGTTAATGTTTCAACTCTAGTAGGAGAGCCCTTAGTAGTGGATCAGTGTACCGATTCTATCTTGTTACTTTGGTTGACTTTGAGACTTGGGTAGATTTGATTATTGTAAAGACCCAGACATCGAGAGGCTTTGACGAGGCTTAAAAATTGAGTTCCAGATATTTTTTACCTATGTGACACCCTTTGGTCACCTCCACAAGCCAGGGGGAGTGGAGGTTGTATAGGCGTGGACTTTGTCCTTGTGTGGTGTGTTTTTGCTTATGGTGGAGTTAAAGACCTAGTGGCCCTCTACTGAGCCCTTCATGGCTATTGGTGCTCACCACTAGTGGTAGAAGTGGCTCGTGGTAGGTTCTCTAGACTTGAAAGCTACTGTCTATAAGGCACCCACTACAGACCCTTGTATGGGTCATACAAATACCACACAACTCGTGTGGGATTCCGTGAAGGTATTGATCCAAAAATTTTCTAAGTATCAAATAACTGTCTCGGAACATAGATCTTTTTACATAAGCTTTGTACATACCATGGAGCTTTGGTACGGACCATGAATCCTTTGGTGGAACCACTCTTGGCCTAAAAAATATTTTCTGAGCATTTTCTCACGGGCACCTATAAGACCCATGGTCCCTTGGTATGATCCGTGGTGACCTCATACAAGACCTTGAAAACTTTTTAAAGATCTCTTTATTAATGGTCTTTTTGAAATTTTAGTTTATTTTAAAGGTTTTTTAGGGTCTTAATACCTATCCTAAGCCCCCAAATAAGATTATACTCACTCTTTACACTCATTTACTCTCATATTACATTCAAAGTCTAGAATTCAATTCCTACTCTCTTTAAGTCTTGTTATTGGGGATTCAAGCTAAGGGTTGAAGGAGGTTTCAATTCAAGCCGATTTCATTCTAAATTCTTCTAGATTTCTCAAGGTATGTGGAAATTCATTTGTGGTCCCTTTCAACCATGAAGACCCCAAAAGCTTTTACTAATTAATTTATGAAATTCAAGCTTACTTTGAATATGGGTCTTTTATAGTGTTAATTTGATTAAATTGAGATATTTGACATGTTTAATTGTTGATTTTAATATGATTTAAGCCCTATTATATTGAATTAAATTGATTTCATGAAGTTTTAACATGCATGACCTCTTGAATCTATAAATCTATGCATAGGTAGTGTTAATTATGTTTTAAATTGTGATTTAAGTAAGGATTCATCTTATTATGTTATTTAAAACATGAATCTCTATTTTTCATGCTACTCTCTCATCATTCATGGCATATGCACGCATGAACATTGATTTTCATAGAGTTTATGATGTGGGTTAAAACCTAATAATGATTATGACTATGTTTTCAAGCAAAGTATGGGTATGACAAGATTGTGATCACATGATGTCTATGATATGAATTTTTAAAGCATTATGGGTGTTATGCACCACTATGTACAAGTTAAATGAGCTACGCTTATGTATGTATTCATGAATTGAAGTATGGTTTGACTTTTTAGCCTAAGTATGCATTGATTGAAGTATGTTTGGCTTTTAAGCCTAAGTTTCATAATGAAGATTTGAAAGACTTATCCTCTTTTTAAAAACATGTATACGTATAAGTATTCTCGTGGGATGATGACCAAACACTAAATGAGATTAGAGGTAGGGGCTTGACCTATGGAGTCCTTATATAAAATCTCCCTTCTCATAACTGCGTGCCAGCGTAAGTTTATATTTATGCCTCTTTATGAGATAATCATGAAATCCTTCTAAAAATATGAGTTCGTAAAGAAGGTTGTCATTACACTGAAAAGATGAGTTCGTAAGGTGTGGTGTACGCTACCTTTGGTAAGTAGTCTACTCTCATCTGATGGAAAGCTTTCATCTGGCGAATTCATGTATAGCTCGCATGGGTTTGAGATATCAGTTATGGTCCCATCCTCGTATGTTTAAGTATCATGGCATTCATGCATCATAGATTTCATGGCATATTGATATTATATTCTTTCCTATATATTTCTTTCTATATATGTGCCTATGTCATCTAATATTGATTTACAGGTTATTCATGTTCATATGCATACTTTCCGCATACTTAGTACATTTAAAAGTGCTAATGCATACTCTTTTGCCTACATGATCTAACTATATAAGAACGGGAGACTATCATTTTCCACCTCTTAATGACTAGCTTATTAGACAAAGAGTTTCTTGTGGTGATTCCTATCATCCAAGGGAAAACCACCTTCAATCTACCTATTTTCTTATGATTCTTTATGTCTTTATTTTGAGGGTGAGCCCGGGACTTGACTTGGTTCCCATCCTATTCTATGCACTAGAGGCATTGTTGGACATCACAAACTCCTTGTACGAATATACTATGTTTATGCTTGGGATGCTATGTTGCCTATGATGTTATAAAGATATGGAGATGATGATGTATGGAAATGTGGAAAGTCCTAAGTCCCATTTACCCTCATAGCCTAAGTCATACTTACCCACCCCTTAGTTCTTATATGCTATGTGTTATGTGAAATCATGCAAATCCCTTTCCCTTTGATATCTCCATGCTTGAGTCCCGGATTTCCATCCCTTAGACTTATGTGTTAGTTTTGTGCTAATGAGTCCCATTCCTATACCCCGTAGATTGAGTCATCTATACCTACCCCTTAGTATCACTAATTGATTAGGACTATTATCATGCGTTTTTAAACTGATAATGTGTGTGTGAATGCTCTAAGGATTGTTTGGGAACTCTCGGGTTCCTATTTACCATGTCACTCCTAGTCCCTAGGATCAGGTCGTGACAAGCTTGGTATCATAGCACTAAGGTTTTAAAATGATCCTCAAGTATAATATGTCGCGTCAAGTAGAGTTCTATTCTTGGGTGTGAATTTCACCATACCTATGAGTGGGAGGCTATGATGATATTTTAGGAATTGTCTCATTTGTTATGTCATTCTATGGACCGTGTAATTAAGACTTTTTAAATCTAACAATGTCCTTGATACTCTTTCAGAAGATGCCTCTGAGAAGAGCCCCTCTACTAAGATAGGCCCCAATTAATGAGAATCAAGTCCCTTAAGATCTTATAAAAGAGTCGGTTAGTCCGAATGAGATTTGTACTACCCTTCGTATGCTAGCTCAAGCAATGGCCAACCAGGCTAGGTAGTCCAATCCTCCTTCTAAAGTCCAGACTCCGGCTCCGAGGGTGAGAGACTTTACCCGGATGAATCCTCTGTAGTTTATGGTTCAAAAGCAGATGAGGATGCAAGGAATTTATTGATGAATTCTCTAAGGTGTTGACTGTTATGGGGGTGACTTCAGAGGAGAAAGTTGAACTAGCTATTTATCAGTTGAAAGATGTGGCTCAAGTGTTGTATAATCAATAGTTGATAGAGAGGGTTATTGATAATGGGGTTGGTTGGGAAGAGTTTAAGTTTGCTCTTCTAGATTGTTTCTTCCTTCTTGAGCTTAGGGAGGCAGATGATAGAATTTATCAATCTTAAGCAGGGTGGTATGAGTGTGTGAGATTATTCTCTCAAGTTCACAAAGCTCTCAAAGTATGTTCATATGTTGGTGGTTGACCCCGTGCAAGAATGCATAAGTTTATTTCTAGGATATCTGATTTGGTTGTGAAAGTGTGTCGTACTACTATATTTATTCGAGATATGAACATTTTTAGGATCATGACTTATGCTAAACAGATTGAAGGGGAGAATCTCAAAGAGAGAAGGGTGAATGATCCTAAGATGATGGGTTCTCCAACTTTAGGAATGATGGTGGAAAGGGGTGCTTCCAATAGGGCCAAGGTTCAAATTCAAAGGTTGTCAATGCTAAGGTACCTCCTCCCAAGGCACATATTGGAGGTTGGACAATGCCCCCTCGGTGTAACTTGTGTGGTAGGAATCACTCAGGTGCATGCTTGAAGCCCTCGAGTGCTTGCTTTGGGTATGGTGAGATGGGCTTTCTAGGAAGGGTTAGGGTCATGTAGCTCAAGGTAACCAAGCCCAACCAAGAGTTTCTCAATGTGGTGTCCCAAAAAAAAATAGGTTTTATGCCTTGCATGCTCGACAAGAAGTAAAGGAGACTCCAAATGTGATGACTGGTATGTTAAAAATCTTTGATTTTAATGCTTATGTTTTGCTTGATCCAGGTGCAAATTTATATTTTATGACTCCTCTTTTGGCTGTTAAGTTTGGTTTGAATCTTGAAATTTTGAGGGAGCCTTTCTCAGTTTATACTCTCGTAGGTGAGTCTATTGTTGCCCAAAAGGTCTATCTGGGTTGTTTTGTTTCGGTCTTGCATAAAGTCCTTCTTTATGATCTTGTAGAACTTGAGATGTTCGATTTTGATATAATTCTTGGGATGGATTGGTTTCATGCTTCATATGTCTTTATTGCTTATAGAACCCAGAAGGTTAAGTTTCAGTTTCTGAATAAGTTTGTTCTAGAATGGGAGGGTAGTGACTACGCTTTCAAAGGTCGATTCATTTCCTATATCAAAGCCCAAAAAATCATTTCTAAAGGGTGCATCTATCACATTGTGAGGGTTAGAGATGTGGAGGCTAAGTCACATAAGTTTCATTGGTTAATAAGTTTCCATATGTTTTTTCCTAAGATTTGTCTTGTATTCCTTTCGAAAGGAAAGTGAATTTTGGTATAGATCTCCTTCGGTATACTCAGCCTATTTCTATTTCTCCTTATCGTATGGCAACGACTGAATTGAAGGAATTGAAGGACCTGTTGAAGGATCTATTGGAGGAGGGTTTTATTAGGCCGAGTATATCGTCTTGTGGTGCTCTTGTATTTTTTGTAAGGAAGAAGGATGGGTTGCTTTGGATATGTATTGACTATCATCAATTGAATAAAATAACCATCAAGAATAAATACCCATTGCAAAGGATTGACGACTTGTTTGATAAACGCAAGGAGCTACTCATTTCTTGAAGATTGACCTTCACTCCGGTTACCATCAGTTGAAGGTATGGGAGTGTGATATTCCTAAGATGGCTTTCTGGACTACACATGGGCACTTTTAGTTTGTGAAAATGTCCTTTAGTTTGACTAATGCTCTGGCCGTGTTTATGGATCTTATAAATTGAATGTTCAAGTCATTCCTTGATAGTTTTGTGATTGTCATCATCGATGATATTCTGATTTACTCTCGAAGTGAGCAGGAGCATATGAATGACTTGAGGTTGGATTTTCAGACTTTGGGGGAGAAGCTATTGTTTGCCAAGTTTAGTAAATATGAGTTTTGGTTAGGAGAAGTGGCTTTTCTTAGCCATGTGGTATCCGGTGATGGCATTAAGGTTAATCCAAAGAAGACCGAGGCTGGGAAATATTTTCTTAGACCGTTTAATCCTTTTGATATTTGGAGTTTTCTTGGGTTGGATGGTTATTATTGAAGTTTTGTTGAAGGTTTCTCATCCATTGCATCTCCATTGACTAAGTTGACTCAAAAGAAGGTCAAGATTGTATGGTCGGATAAGTGTGAGAAGAGTTTTCAGACTCTAAAGGATCGGCTTACATCGGCTCCTATTTTGAATTTACCGGAAGGCTTAGATAGGTTTATGGTGTATTCTAATGCTTCTCAAATTAGGTTGGGTTGTATGATCATGCAATATGGTAAGGTGATAGCTTATGCATCGAGGAAATTGAAAGTGCATGAAAAATATTACCCGACTCATGATGTTGAATTGGCAGTTTTGGTATTTGCTTTAAAGATTTAGAGGCATTACTTATATGGGGTTCATGTTGATGTTTTCATTGATCACAAGAGTTTGTAATATGTCTTCACCCAAAGAGATATTAATATGAGGCAAAGGAGGTGGTTGGAACTCCTTAAAGATTATGACATGAGTGTTCAACACCATCCCAGCAAGGCAAATGTTATAGCCAATGCTCTTAGTGGGCTATCTATGGGTACTATAATGGTAAAGGACGTTCATCATTTGGCTATATTGGGTTCTATATTGGCTTAATATAACGATCTGGGTATTCATATTCAAAATAGATTTGAGTCTTCTATGGTTGTTGATGTCAAGGCAAAGACAAATTTGGATTCGTCTTTGGTAGAGTTGAAGAAGTTGGTTTCCAAAAGAGAGATTGAGGTTTTCTCCTAAGGGGGAGATGGTGTGCTTCAGTATCAAGATTGATTGTGTGTTTCAGATGTTGATGGTCTTAGAGTGGTAATCATGAGTGAATCACACAACTCTTATTATTCTATACATCCGGTATCCACTAAGATGTATTGAGATTTGAGGGAAGTGTATTGGTGGCATGGTATGAAGAAAGAAATAACCAAGTTTGTATCCGAGTATCCTAATTATCAACAAGTGATGGTGGAACATCAAAGATCTGGTGGTTTGACTCAAGATATTGAGATCCCTACTAGGAATTGGGAAGATTTGAATATGGATTTTGTAATTAGTTTTCCCTGTACCCGGAAGCAATTTGATTCTATATGAGTTATTATTTATTGGATGACCAAATCGATTCATTTTCTACCAGTTAAGACTACTTTCGATGCCAAAGACTATGAAGGTTTTATAATTAGGAGTTGGTTAGGTTGCATGGTGTGCCTATGAATATTATGTTGGATCATGGTACCCAATTTACATCTCACTTTTGGAAATCATTTAAAAAATGACTCGATACTAACGTGAAGTTGAGTACCGCTTTTCATCCTCAAACCAATGGGCAAGCCAAAACGACAATTCAAACTTTGGAGGATATTTTGAGGGCTTTTGTGTTGAAATTCAAAGGAAATTAGAATGATCATCCATCAATTATCGAATTTGCTTAAAATAATAGTTTTCATGCTAGCATTGGTATGGCACGATTTGAAGTTATTTAGGGGAGAAGGTGTAGGTGCCTAGTAGGATGGTTTGAGTTGGGTGAGATGGCATTGATAGGTCTATATTTGGTGGTGGAGGACATGGAAAAGGTGAAGTTGATTATGGAGAGGTTAAAGATGGCACAAAGTCGCCAAAGGTCATATTCAGATGTTAGAAAGAGAGATCTTAAGTTTCTTGTTAGTGATTGGGTGTATGTGAAGGTTTCACCTATAAAGGGTATAATGCATTTTTGTAAGAAAGGAAAGTTAAGTCCTCGGTACTTCGGTCCTAATGAGATCATTGAGCAAATTGGTAATGTGGCCTATAGATTAGATTTGCCTCTGGATATAGCCTCTATTCACCCGGTGCTCTTTGTGTCTATGTTAAGGAAGTTGATTGGTGATCCTAGTTCAATTGTGCATTTGAAAGGTGTTGAGTTGAGGAGAACATGACTTATAAAGAGGTGTCGATTAAAATTTTTGATAGACAAGTAAAACAGCTTCGCAATAAGGATGTGTCTTTGGTTAAAGTGCTTTAGAGAAATCAACACATAGAGAGTGTTACTTGGGAGGCGGAGTTGGACATGATGAGGCCATACCCCTATATTTTCCAATCTACTCAAGCCTAAGGTATTAGGTTCTTCCTATTCTAAAAGGTCCTAATTTTTTCATTCTAATGTTTCATGACATGACATGCATACCTATGCACGAAAATGATTTAAAGATGTTTATGACATGAGTTTTGATGATTTTAAGGTTTTCAAGTATTAATTTATGCATTGTGTCGTCTTGTTTTGATGTTCCATGTTCAAGTCAATCCTTTCAGGCCATGTTCTAGCTCATTTAAGGACAAATGTTCCCAAAGGAGAAATAATATAAGGACCTAGATCTCAGGAGGCCTTGATGATACATAAATTTCGAGTTCCAAAAGTTTTCGACCAAAGTGACGCCCTATGGTCACCTCCACAATCCTTATAGGGGTCCATGAGTTGTGGAGGTTGCCTAGGGGTGGTGTAACAACTCGAAAATTTTCAAACTCTACTTATGGTTGGAATTTTAGGATATAATACAAGCCATGTATGAGTTTTGGTGGCCACGGGTGGAGTTTAACTGGCTGAATGCAAATTGGGCTAGTAAGTGGCCTAGAGGGACAGTTTGGACAGTCAATTTCAAATATTCATAACCTTTGATGTGGGATGAACCATGTGAGCTACTATATATCTAAATGAATCTCTTTGAGTTATCTTTGCAACAAAAGTGGTTTCACTCAATTTGGATATCGGATGAGGGCGATATGGCCCAAAATGTGAGACTGACAGAAATTCGGAAAATATTGGAGATAGGCCCTAAAAATAGCCCAAGGCATGTGAGACAGACCGTGAGACTTTGAAAGGTCCGTGAAGTATTCCGTCAAGTGGTCCAGAGAGCATGGGGTGGCCAGGCCCCACCCCAAAAACGGAGTTAAGGTCCACGGACCACCCCACGGTCTGTGAAACCTCAAACGGACCGTTTGGTGGTCCGTCAAGTTGGGCAGAAGCTTGGCCGAAGCTGTGGTTGGTTTAAAAGGCTAAGGCAAGGTTCACGGAGCAGGTGGATTGACCTAGGTTCATATTAGTATTGTCAAGATCGATTCGAGCTTGCTAGGGATTAGATGTAAGTGATTTAAGGCAAGGGCCTCATTTTTGGACTGTTTTGAGGCACCCATTTAGACTGCTGCGACTTTGAGATGCCGTAACTTTTATCACACGATGAACTGTGTGGGACTCTTTATAAAAACTTAAAGTTCCTTGAGTTAGCTTCGCAACTCAACTGGTTTCACTCAATTCGGAGTTCGGATGAGCAAGTCATGATAGTTTTCGTGAGACTGCCCAAAACTAGAAATTTGCCTCGGAAAGATACAAGTCAAGTCTCACGGACCATTAAACTGTCCGTGAGACTGTTGACGGCCCATGAACAGTCCATTAAATGTTCCAGTGAGCTCGTTGAAGCTCGGAGTTGGAAATTCAGCCAAGGCATTTTTGACGGAAGGTTGCACGGCTCGTGAATAGTATCACGGGCACTGTAGCAGCCGTTTGGGGTTCTGTTTGGCACTGTGTTCAGTTAAAAATCCAATTTATTGATGGTAATTTCATAATTTGGTTGATCCCTAGGTCCTTTTTAGACTTCCTAAAGTCTTCCAAACCCTTAAATCAATACCCTAACATATTT
>JBCEWC010005894.1:0-24066 GCA_038996855.1 Solanum aculeatissimum | reverse complement strand
ATGTTATTTTGAAATGGTTTGCCCTTAGTCCCTAATTCCCGTTATTTAATGTTGAATGTACTTTCGCGACCGATGAAAAGTTTGAGAGGCTTGTTTGAGGTTCCTTCGGGTTCCTCATTCGCCATGTCACGTCAAGGCCCTAGGCTTGGATCGTGACAAAATGGTAAGTAACTCTTTACACTATGTGATTTATGTAAATCCTACTTTTTTGGAATAATTCTGCAAAATAATACTTAAAATGATATATAAAATATAAATTGATAATATATAAACATAAATAAAGTTTAAAAAAGAATCTACAGAAAAATAAAAAATATATTTTTCCATGGAAACTTAACCAAACTTATTAGAATTATTAATTAAAAATAAGAGATATATTTAGTAAATATGTATATATGGTAGGGATATTTGTCGTCTTCAAAAAAATAATTTTCTTCTTCAACTTTTGAATATTTTTAAAAGCAAAAATTTTAGCTTCTTCTAACCGTAGAAAAAACTGCTTCTTTTTTATTTAAAAGCAATTTTATTGATTGGCCAAAATTGCTAACCCTCTGTGTTTGCGAGCCTTGTTCTGCCTTCGCGGAACATTGTTGCCCCCAACTCTCCACGTTCGTGATATCCCACCCGCATTCGCAGAGTGCATTTATTACCTGAACAGTGATATATTCGAGAAACACCATTTTTACTCCATTTTCAAATATTTCAAGCTTTTAGGGAAATTTTTGAAGAAGTATTTTGGGTAAGTGTTTCTAACATCTTTTAAATTAAATTTCATGATTTATATCTTGATTTTGTCTTGAATTTCATGATTTTGAATATTCAAAATTGAGAATTTTTAGCCTTTGATTTTAAAACTTTAAATGGTGGTTTCTCCTTCGTTTTGAACTCGATTTTAGTGGGATTTTCACCCACAGACTCCATTTTTCGTGCAGAACCTGATTTCAATGTTAATTTCCAGATTAAAAAATATCAAATTTTAGCCTTAATTTTGATCATTTTGCCCCTAAGCCTAATTATTGCCAACATGGGTATCAAAATGCACCTCTTTACACGTGGTATATATTTTTTTATAGCGATTGATCAATTCGGGGATCATTTGGAGGTTTGAGTTGATTGAAAGCTTGTGTCGAGTGTGATTTCGACTTTGAGGTAGGTTTGGCTAACCCTTTTGAGATTGAATTTGAGTTATTGATCTTGTTTATGTGGTAATTGTGAAATCTAGATTGATTCAAGAGTAAATGGGTTGAGATGTTAGAATTGTGATGGGGATGTGATCTCGGATATGCTGAAAGTTGAATAAATTACGATCCTATTGATGAATTGAGATGGAACCTTGGAAATTGAGATAATTTGAGATTATTATGATAAAATGAGACTTGTGATATTACTTGAAATATTTTATGGTAAATTGATGGCTTTTGAGATCCTTTTGAGGATCATGAATATAATTTGGGATGAGTGAGGTTTTGTATTGTTGGTACACTTGACTATTGATATAATTATGTTGATCCGAGACTTATTGGTGGTATTGTTAATGTAATTGATATGCTTGACCTAACCTTGGTAATGTTCTGGATATTTTTCATATCTATCACCATTTATATGGTTGACTCATATATATTTTAATTGTTGCATTGGTATGCATCTATCTTATATTTGAATTGTTTCATTGGTATTCACCTATATTATACTTAAATTGTTGCATTGGTATGCACCTATCTTATACTTGAATTATTGCATTGGTATGTACACAACTTCTAATTGAATTGTTGTATCAGTATGCACACAACTTCTACTTTAATGGTTGCATTGGTATGAACACATCTCATATTGTATTTGTATCCCTTGAGATATTATGATACTTGAGACATTACTGCATAAGGCCTACAACACCTTGGGATACGCTAGTATGAGGCCTGCGACGCCGCAAGATGCTCGACTTATGGCCTACTATGCCTTGAGATATTTAAGTACATGACCTACGACACTCCTAGGTTCTATTTGGTAGCTTTGACTTGATAGATGTGTACATAGGCCCCAAGATGGTCGTGATTCTATCTCATATATGGTCTGCGATGCTATTGCATTCGTACATCCTATAAGCATTGCATCATTGACTGCACTTACTATATTTATCTGTTCTTACTTATGTCTTATTATGAACTAACCCTTTTGATGCAGGTGATGGGATTCTTTGTTATTACATATTTGTTAGATTTTCTCTTGCCTAGTCGATTGAACCTACTGGGTACATTTTGGTGTACTCACCCTGACTTTGTTTCCTCCCTATAAATCAAGCAAAGGGACTCACACAAGGTAGTTGTTCCACTCTAGCAAGGTTATTATCTATCTATCAAGATCTTAGCAGTGAGGCTCGGACTTTGAGTCGCCGTGGAGCTTTGAGATTATTTTTTGTTGCTTCTATTACAGATATTGTATTAGATATTATGAGACAACATTTGTATTTTCATTTAAGACAACTGTATCACTCTTTTGTACTACTTTAGATGCTCTTGTACTCATGACTCTAGGTTTTGAGATTTCTTATGGTATGTTGTGTAGTTTCCACTTTACTTTATCGTTATTTAGTCGCGATTTGATTTTAGGTCGTGACAAGTTTCGTATCAGAGCTCTAGGTTCATTGGGCTCGTGAGTCAAAAGTAGGGTGTCTAGTAGAATCTCGCGGATTAGTATGTAGACGTCCATATCCATCTTTTGGAGGCTATGGGGCGCTTTATAGGTAACAAAATTTATTATCTATCTTCTATTCATGCATTTCTTCATATCACATGGTTTGAAAGTGTCTAACCTACTCCTTCTATGCAGATGTCGATGACCAGATCTATGTCAGTGTCTAACCTACTCCTTCGGGACAACCATTAGGATGAGTTTGATAGACTTTAGAATGGTTATATGTCAGTGTCAGACTATGAGTCCATATTCACACATTATCTAGATATGCCTTTTCCAGCATCCTTACTGAGTTAGATTGATTCGACACTTTGACAAGGGGTTGGCAGGGTATCTTCAGGAGGCTATAACTTACTTAGTTCTAGATGGAGGATATTTCACATTGTAGTGAACCACAGTCACTTGATAGAGCTCATCAGGCATGATAGATAGTGTGGCGGGAATAGATTCTATCAATATGGACAATTTTGTAAGCACACGCCACGAGATAAGGAGTTTCAGAGGCAGGGCCATCAAGGATAAGCAGTTTATGTAGCCATCCTAACATCTGACAGTGGTGACAGGTCTAGATCTACTCAAATGCGTCGTGATAGCTCTTTTAGTGAACCTAGATGTCATGGCTTTTTAGAAAAACCATGTTAGAGGTAGGAGACCAGGGTTTGTTATCATTGTGATGAGATTGTACACTTGGACCATTGGTGTCCTCATTGTGCACCTCCGACCCAAGCTTCAAGGTGTTAGCCAGCCTATCCAGCTCCAGTACTGGCAGCTAGAGACACCTCCCGGGGCATGAGGGGTGGTACTAAAGTGGAAGGTTGTGGCACTGTGTGAGGTGGAACTCGTGGAGGCCCACAAGCTAGTGGTAGTCATAGAATGTGATATGCTATCCCAGATAGAGTCGAGGGAGAGGCCTCTGATGCAGTTATCACATGTATGGTTTTAGTGTGCTACCGTTCAACTTTAATTTTTTTTGATACAAGCTTTACTTATTCATATGTGTTGGCTTATTTTGCTTTAGATATTGATATTATGTGTGAGCTACTTGCCGAGCCTATTTGTGTTTCCACCCCAGAGAGGTGAACCATTAGTGGTGAATTAGGTATACCGGGGATGCATTGTGACTTTTATGGGGAAAGATACTATTGAGGATTTGATATTATTGGATATGATTGATTTTGATGTGATATTGGATATGGATTGATTATTGCCTCATCATGCCATTGTTGACTGTCATGCGAATACCGTGACCTTATCTTGTCTTGAGTTACCTTAGCTGGTGTAGACTGGAGCATCTAGATCCTATACTAAGGGAGTTATTTCATATATGCATATCTGTCAATTGATAGAAAAAGGGTGTTTGTCGTATTTAGCTCATGTTTGGTTGTTTCTCAAGAGTCCCTATTATTGGAGACCACCAGGGTTTCTAGAGAGTTTATAGATGTATTCTCGACTGATCTGCCTGATGTTTATTTGGATTATGATATAAATTTTTCTATTGATGTCGAGCCGGGCACTAAGACCATTTCCATTGCCCCTATCGAATATATCTTGGGGTCCTCCTGTTATATTTGTGAAGAAGAAGAATAGCACTATACGTATGTGTATTGATTATCGTCAGTTGAACAAAGTGACCATCAAGAGCAAGTATCCTTTGCCTTGCATTGATGATCTTTTTGACCAGTTGCAGGGTGTCTTAGTATTCTCTAAGATTGATTTGAGGTCCGACTATCATTAGTTGAGAGTTCGAGAGTCTAATATCTTGATGACCGCTTTCAGGACTCATTATAGGCATTATGAGTTTGTGGTGATATTATTCGAGTTGGCTAATACTCTAGCTGCTTTTATGGAGTTAATGGACCGAGTGTTCAAACCCTACTTGGACATATTTGTGATTGTATTTATAGATGATATCTTAGTTTACTCTATATTTGTGATTGTATTTATAAATGATATATTGGTTTACTCCAAGATTGATGCCGATCATGTCAACAACTTAAAGACTGTACTTTAGAGATTGAGATAAGAGAAGGTATATACCAAGTTCTGAAAGTGTGAGTTTTGTCTTGAGTTTATTGCATTTCTTGGGCATGTAGTGTCGAAAGAGGGTATTATGGTTGATTCGACCTAGGTGACAGTTATTCATGAGTGGGTTAGGCCTACTTTTATTACTTAAATTTGGAGTTCCATTGGTTTGTCGGGGTATTATCGATGTTTTTTTTAGGGATTCTCTTCTACAGCAGCCCCGTTAACTAGATTGACTCAGAAGGATGTGGTATTTTAGTGGTCTGAGAAGCGTTGGCGAGCTTTCAAAAGCTCAATAATTTATTGACCTCAACACCTATTCATGCTTTTCCCGAGGAGAGAGTGCCATTTGTGGTATATTGTGATACTTCTGGTGTGGGTTTAGGTGATATATTGATGCAAAGGGGGAAGGTGATAACTTATGCTTCTAGACAGTTGAAGGTGCATGAGAGGAATTATCTCACCCATGACTTAGAATTGGCTGTGGTGGTACTTGTGTTGAAATTATGGTGTCGCTATCTTTATGGGGTGCATTGTGAGATCTTCACCAATCTCTGGAGTCTCAAATACATCTTTTCTCAACCTAATCTAAACATGATATAACATAGGTGGTTGGAGTTTCTTAAGGACTATGATATCTCAATTCCTTATCACCCCAAGAAGTCGAATGTAGTGGCAGATGCTTTAAGCCAAAAGGCTACTAGTATGGGGAGTTTGGCATTCTTGTGGGTTGAGGATAGACCCTTAGCTTTGGAGATTTAGTCGCTTGCTAGACAGATGGTTCATTTGGATATTTCTCCTTCTCAGAGTATTTTGGCCTTTGTTGAGGCTAGATCTTCTTTGCTTGATCAGATATGTGCGCATCAGTTTGGAATCCCAGGTTGTGGTTTATTTGAGACAAGGTGTTGAGAGGTGAAGCCAATGCGGCTATTATTGATTCTAAGGGTATTTTGATGATAAGTGGTAGAGTTTGTGCGCTTAAGGTTGGGGATTGGGTGAGATCGATATTAGAGGAGGTCCATTGTGTTAGATATTCTGTCCACCCTGGTGTGGAAAATATGTACCATGACCTAAAACAACATTATTGGTGGTTCAGGATGAGAAGCGATATAGCTGAGTTCGTAGCAAAGTATTTGAATTGCCAACAAGTCAAGTATGAGCACCAAAGGTCCAGTGGATCAATGCAACGATGCCCATTCCCGAGTGGAAGTGGGAATGAGTGACTATAGATTTTGTTATAGGTTTGCCCAGAGAAAGTTCGATTCAGTTTGGGTGGTTGTTGATTGTTTGACCAAGTTGATTTACTTCTTATCGGTGAAGACTAGCTATAGTACGGAGTAGTTGGCTAGGTTGTATATTTGGGTTATTGTCAGATTGCATGGGGTGCTAATGTCTATAGTGTCAGATAGAGGATCTATGTTCACTTCCCATTTTTGTTGGCGGGCTCTATAGCGTGGTTTGGATACTCGATTGGATTTGAGTTCAGCTTTCCACCCCTAGACTAATAGACAGTCTTAGCACACTATTCAAGTGTTGGAGGGCATGCTATGGGCTTGTGTGATTGATTTTGGGGCTCGGCGGGACCAACACTTACCATTAGCAAAGTTTTCTTATAACAACAATTACCATTCAAGCATCCAAGTGGCACCATTTGAGGCCTTGTATGGCCGGAGGTGTAGATCACCCATTAGATAGTTTGACTCATGTTCAATAGATGTGTTGAGTGTGGACCTACTCAGAGATGCCATAGATCGGGTTCTTTTAATTCAGGGTAGACTATTGATGGCTAAGATCCTCCAGAAGAGTTATGTCGATTGAAGGACTAGGCCTCTTGAGTTCTCTGTTGGTGATAGTGTTTGGCTGAAAGTTTCACCCATGAAGGTTGTGATGAGATCCAGAAAAGGGGTAAACTCAGTCCCAGATTCATTGGCCCATTTGAGATTTTGAAGAGAGTTGGTGAGGTAGCTTATGAGTTGGCCTTACCATCGAGATTATAATCTGTGCATCCTGTTTATCGTGTTTCTATGCTCCATCGGTACATTCTAGGTAAGTCACATGTGATCTCTTATGATTCAACTGAGATGGGTCTAGATGTGTCATTTCAGGAGGATCCAGTAACTATATTAGATAGACAAGTCTAGTGGCACGCCCCGAGAGGGTATCTTGGATGTGGCCGACACTCAAAGACTATTGCTAGTCTACAAGCGAACCACTTGACCTCATCATATTCATCCAATCAACATATTTTACATATCAGCGAAAGACTAAAGATAATAAGAGGTGGACAATCTTAATATATAAAGATTAAGTCAAATCAATAAGACTAGTAAGAAAGAAACTAGCCCAAAATAAATATCCAAATCAAACTAATCACACTCTAGTCTATGAAGCCTCTATCACTGTTCAGTGGTGCCAATGAGAGACCCATGGCTACCTAAAATCAAAATAAACAAATCTAAAGTCTAACTCTAAAAGATAGATGAAAACATAAATGAGTATCCTCCAGAAGTAGGGGAGGGATCACCAACTCAGCTGACTGCAATAGATCCTAAACGGTGCGCTTGTTGATGATCTCTAGTACCTATCTCTATATCATTAAATGATGCAGTCCAAATGGAAGTCAGTATGTGACATGTATGAGTATGTAAAATAGTTGAATGAAACAGATATCAAGTCAGAATACCATCAACTCAGATAACTCAAATAAAGAGATAAAGAACTCAATCAGGAATGTCAAATGTCTATCTAAAGAAAGAATAAAGAGTAGACAATAACCCATCAATAGAATCTAATCCAATCCAATCCAATCCGAATCTAATCCCACTAGAGTACTATCAGTATAGAACTTATATGGAAGTTTTTCTTATCCGACAACAATCACTTATGAGCTAGTGATTGTACAACAATCCCGTTGATATTGTCATAACCATTCAATCCTTGCCAAGGTAAAGAATGAATCAATCTTGTCTGGACTGGAAATGAGTCCTCTATTATTTTAGGGACTTATTAATCAAGAGGAAACATTTAAATTAATGGTTCATTCCCCACATACGTTTGGCGATGGAGTTAATGAGTCCAAGTTGAGCTTACTCTCACTCAATTCGGTGCTCAATACTCCTCCCAAAACTCAATGCTCATAAATAATCCATCTCAATCAATCCAATTAATAAGTCTCATAAGGATTTTTATCAATCCATCAATTCTATCACAATCGAGCCTTTCAGCTTATCAACCATCAAATCAAATCAGTTCTCAATTATTTCTTTCAAAAGAGGTTAGACTAATCATTAAGGAGACCATCAACTAGACAAATCTTTAGAGTTCATTTATGAAGACTCTTAGGACCATCAAGTTCTATCAACCTATCATCATGTTCACATCACAATTATAATCAACATTCTCAACTCAAGGCTCTAGACTCAATCCCTACTTCCATTCATGTAATCTTTTATAAAATAACGTATAGGGTTTATGCAATAACTCATGTAAAAGTATTTATTCAGTGATTCAAGTTTATGATGATCATCAATATGTGAAAATACATATAATATATATAATTTTCAAGAAAACATTAAAACATATGCATAAG
Source organism: Solanum aculeatissimum (assembly GCA_038996855.1). Taxonomy (NCBI): domain Eukaryota; kingdom Viridiplantae; phylum Streptophyta; class Magnoliopsida; order Solanales; family Solanaceae; genus Solanum; species Solanum aculeatissimum. The sequence goes on along the minus strand of JBCEWC010005894.1, from coordinate 15,764 downwards.
AACTCAATAGTTTCATCTATCACTCTATCACAATCGAGGGGCACATGGAAGAACAATTCCATGCTTTAGGTTAACCTTACATACTTGGTATGAAACTTGACAATCAACTTTGTAAGAAGTTAGCCTCAATCCTCTGAACCCTAGCTCTTTCTCTTCTTCTTCACTCAAAGTCTCTACGTAGTTTTAGCGTAATGGCTTTTGTATGGGTTTAGGAACCCTTTTTAGATAAAAACTGACCTATATTAGTCATGGGTTAAGTTTAGAAGGGGGTGGATAAATGTCTAGAATTCCCCTTAAAAGATTTGAAATTTTGAACTTCGCTAGTACAGGTGGGTGAACCAAGTCCGCGACGTGGTTCGCAAACCTGTCACGTACATGTACATTTGTTTTCAAAAATTTTTTGATCGATTTTCTAATCTCTTAGAAAAAAAGAAATGGAATGACTTTTCTTTTTATATTTTTATTTATCGTGAATGGGGGAATCATTACACATAGTATGCCCAATTGGCATATTTTTTTGTTTTACGCCTCGTAACTCTTCTTCAGCCAGTCTTGGGCAGAATAGCAGAGCAAGTTTTAGTAGCATAACAAAAAAGCCTTTGCTGCAGTTGTTATTGATCAAGATGGAAATCCAACAGGAACTCAATTTTTTTTGTGCAATCGTATGAGAATCACCATTAAGTGCAGATCTGCGACAGTCCGCGACGTGGACATGTCGCACACTTTTCTAGAGTTGTGTTTTTTTTCCGAAAAATTATCTTTCAATCCGGTTGCTCTAAAAATCAACCAAGACTATTTTACCCTATAATATTTTGTGCTAATCATATTTTTGGCCTCAGATTTGCCAATGTAGTTTAGAAAAGCACATTAAGCAAGCGTCTCATATCTAGGGATATTTTGGTAATTTTACCAAGTATAACATCATCTCTCCCTTGGGATTATTCATCCTCGAATGAAGAGTAAAGCTGGATTTGAGGCATGAATAACAATAAAGACTCCTCTCAACAATTAATCAACCAATCAAATTATTGACCAATCAACAATCTAGACATTCACTATTCAGACTCAAGAATAGACAACTCAACTCAAGTTAAGGGTAGGATATTACCTTCAACATTCTCCTCATTAGGCACAAATAGATGTGGGTATTTGGCTTTCATATCGTCCTCAACTTCCCACATGGATTCCTCAACAAATTGATTTCTCCATAGGACTTTGACTGAGGCTATCTCTTTGGTCCTTAATTTGTGAACCTAATGATAAAAAATCTAGACCGGAACCATTTCATTGGATAAACTATCTTTCACTCCAATACTATCAATGGGGATTACCAAAGAGGGATCTCCTAAGCATTTCTTTAACATCAAGATGTAAAAAAACAAGATGAATCACGACTAACTTAGAAGGAAACTCTAACTTATAAGCAATATTCCCAATCCTCTTCATAATCTGGTAGGGGCCAATATAACGGGGACTTAGCTTTCCTTTTTTACCAAATCTCATGACACCCTTCATTGGTGACACCTTTAAGTACACCCAATCATTCTCCTCAAACATTAAATCTCTTCTTCTCATGTCAGTATAAGACTTCTGGTGGCTTTGTGCAGTCTTTAACCTTTCTCTACTAACCTTCACTTTCTCCATATACCGATGAACAAGATCAAGTCCAATCAACTCAGCTTCTCCAGCTTCAAACCACCCAATTGGTGATCTACATTTCCTCCCATATAAAGCCTCATAGGGAGCCATCTGGATACTTGCATGGCAACTGTTGTTATATGCAAAGTCAATCAAAGGTAAGTGCTCATCCCAATTTTCTTTGAAGTAAAAAACACAAGCTCTCAACATGTCCTCTAATGTCTTAATTGTATGTTCTGGTTTTGTCATATTTCTGAGGATGAAAGGCAGTACTAAGATTCACCCTTGAACCTTGTCCTTTCTAAAAAGATCTCTAAAATAGCCTAGAAAAGCCATAGACTTGAACCAAAACTCATACTTTGAATTTTTTTTATACAACTCATGGTCTTTGAAAGTTTGGAGAAAACTTCTGAGGTGTTTGGCATGCACCTCCTCTTCTCCCCGAATACACCAAAATGTCACCAATAAATATACTCACAAACATATCAAGGTACTGTCTGAACACTTTGTTCATCAAATCTATGAAGGCTGCAGGTGCATTAGTAAACCTAAAGGACATGACTAAGAACTCAAAGTGGATATATCGAGACCTGAAGGCTGTCTTCGGGATGCCACATTCCCTTACCTTAAACTGATGGTAACCAGATCTGAGGTCTATCATTGAGAAGCAAGAGGAACCTTGAAGTTGGTTAAATAAGTCATCTATCCTAGGGAGAGGATATTTGTTCTTTATCAGGACCTTGTTCAGTTTCCTATAATCAATACACATTCAGAGAGACCCATTTTGTTTTGCACGAATATGATAGGAGCACCCCAAGGAGAAGCACTCAGCCTAATAAAGTCCTTCTCTAGCAAATCTCTTAACTATTCTTTCAACTCAGCAGGAGCCATTCTATAAGGTGGAATAGAGAGAGGCTGAGTATCAAGAAGAACATTAATCCCAAAGTCAATCTCCCTATTAGGGGGACTGACTTAAGAGTAGGAGACTCAACATCGTTAGTGATAACTCGCACGAGGTGGTAGATACAACCTTTAGAGTTTAGCTTTCTAGCCCTAAAGTAGGAAATAAACTTACCCTTAGGTGCAACAAAATTTCCTTTTCAGTCTAGGATCAATTTATTTAAGAATAGGAACTTAACAGTTCAGGTCCTACAAGAAATAGAGGCATAGCAGGCATGAAGCCAATCCATGCCAAGGATTACAACAAATTCAATCATCTCTAACTCAATCAAATCAGTAAGAGTGTTCCTATGATGGACAAACACTACACTATCTCTATAGATTTTTCAGCTAGAATAGACTCACCAACAGGAGTAGAAACATCAAAGGGTTCAAGTAAACGCTCAGGAAGAATCTCAAATCTACTAGCCACATAAGGAGACAAAAATGACAATGTGGCACCATGATCCATCAAAACATACCAATCAAGAGTAAGGACTCGAATCACACCCATCACAACATCTAGGGAGTTTTCCTGATCTGGGTGACTACCCATGATATACAAACAGTTTGTGACCCCTCTTGCCCCCTAAGTAGTACCCTTTTGATTTCCTCTAACTGTTGGGGCTGGTGCAGAAGACAGAGCCTTGTCAACCCACTTTGGAAAGTCCTTTTGAAAGTGACCTAGTTATCCACACTTGTAACATGCATCACTTTCCTCACGATATTTTCCCAAGTGCAATTTGCCAAACTAACCACATTATGGCTTATCATTTGAACCTTGAGCCACACTAGCCTGTGACTGAGATCCTTGGGCTCAAAAAAATTCTGAGACCTCTGTTCATTCCTATTTCTGGGTACAGGTGCACTAGTAGATGATGGTACTGGCCCTGACTGAAACCTGTTATCATTCCCATTCCCTCTCTCCAACATCATGACTGTATGTTTTAGCCTTCTTATATTTTTACTCTTTCCTGTCTTGTTGACTCTCCTCATCAGCTTGCTGCACAAAAGTCATCATCCTTCCAATATCTATATCACTCACAAGCATAGCTTCTCTCCCATTTTTCTTTGGTCCCTTATTCAACCCATCAACATATAAACCCGTTCTCCCCCTTATTTGTGCAACCATATCTTAAGCATAGCGAGATAGTTGGGTAAACTTAAGCCCATACTCCTGCACAGTCATAGAGTCCTATTTCAGATTCAAGAACTCTCTTACCTTTGCCTCCCTCAACTCTCTTTGGAAGAAGCGCCCCAAGAAAGTTTCCTCAAACATTGTTCAAGTTTGAATTGGGGCTTCCTCTCCTCCGTCCTTCTTCCAGTGGTCAAACCATAGTCTGGCAACGCCTTTGAGCTGGTAGGTAGCCAACTTAACCCTATTAATATTAGCCATATGCATCACCTGAAACACCTTCTAGATTTCATCAATGTAGTTCCCTCGGTCCTCATTGGGTGTAGACCTAGTGAACTTAGGTGCGTTCATTCTCAGCAACTCTCAAACTTTTGATATATTTGGAACATCTTGTCTACTGCTCCCTATATAGAAACTTGTTCTACCACAGCCTAGGCTAAAGTATGGATAGCATGGCAAAACTCAGTATTTTAGATTTTACCTTATAGCGGTTGTTCAGGGACGGTTGGACCTATGGGTTCATCATGATCCTGGGGCTTAGGTTGGGTAACGTTTTGTCTAGCAGGACACCCTCTTCCTTTAACAGCTCTTCTTGAAGGCATGATCATAATTCTGCAAATGTGTAACGCACGAATTAGAAGAGAGTTTTTATAGAGTTTTAGCTCTATCCCACAAATTAGAATATAAAAGAAGTGTAACAATTCAAAATGTCCTATAGCCTCCTACTTATAAAGTGTGGTTCACAACACACCCATAAACAAGACTCTACTACACACGACTTCACAGACTCCCTAGGACACTTAAAGTTTGTGCTTTGATACCAACTTTGTCATGCCCCAGGAGGGTATGTTGGAAGTGGCCGACACTCAGAGACTATTGCTAGTCCCCAAGTGAATCACTTAGCCTCATCACATTCATCCAATCAACATATTTAATATATTAGTGGAATACTAAAGATAATAAGAGGTGGAGAATCTCAATATATAAAGGTCAAGTCAAACCAGTAAAACTAGTAAGAAAGAAACTAGACAAAAATAAATATCCAAATCAAAACAAACCATACTCTAGTCTATGAAGCCTCTATAAATTGTTCAATGGTGCCAATGACATAACCATGACTACCTCAAATCAAAATAAGAAAGTCTAAAGTCTATTTCTAAAAGCTAGATAAAAATATAAAAGAGTATCCTTCAGAAGTAGTGGAGAGCTCACTAACTTAGCTGACTGCAATGGATACTCAATAGTGCACTTGTTTATGATCTCTAGTACCTGTCTCTGCATCATAAAATGATGCAGTCTAAATAGACATCAATATGTGGAATGTACGAGTATGTAAAATGGCTAAATGTAACAAATATCAAGGTAGAATACTATCAACTTAGATAACTCAAATCAAGAGATAAAGAACTCAATCAGGAATGTCAAATGTCTATCTAAAGCAAGAATAAAGAGTAGATAATGACTTATTAATACAATCCTATCTAATCCAATCCAAATCTAATCCAATCAGAGTATTATCAGTAAAGAACCTATATGGGAGTTTCTCTTATCTGACAATAATTACTTATGAGTCAGTACAATAATCCCGTTAATATTACCACAACTATTTAATCCTTGACAGGGTAAAAAAAGAAATGTTCCACTCAGAATAGGAAAGGAGTCCTCTATTATTTCAAGGACTTATCAATCAAGAGAAAATATTTGACTTAACGGTTTATTCCTCAGCTACGTTTGGTGATGTAATTAATGAGTTTGAGTTTGAGTTGGAGTTACTCTCGCTCAATTCAGTGCTCAAAACTCCTTCTAAGACTCAATGATCATAAATGATCTATCTCAATCAATTCAATCAATGAGTCTCATAAAGACTCTTATCAATCCATCAATTCTATTACAATCAAGTCTTTTGGCCTATCAACCATTAAATCAAATCAATTCTCAATCATATCCTTCAAATGAGCATAGACTAATCATTAAGGAGACTATAAACTAGACAAATATTTAGAGTTCATTTATGAAGACTCTTAGGACCATCAAGTTCCGTCAACCTATCATCATGCTCACATCACAATCATAATCAACATTCTCAACTTAAGGCTCTAGACTCAATCCTTAGGTTTATTCATGCAATATTTTATAAAATAGCATATAGGGTTTATGCAATAACTCATGTAAAAGTATTTGTTCAGTGAATCATTTTTAGGATGATCATTAACATGTAAAAATACATATAATGCATACAATTTGTAAAAACATATTCAAGAAACATGCATAATGACTCAATACTTTTATCTATCACTCTATCACAATTGAGGGGCACGTGGAAGAACAATTCCATGCTTTAGGTTATCCTTACATACTTGATATGAAATTTAACTATCAACTTTGCTAGAAGTTAGCCTCAATCCTCTGAACCCTAGCTTTTTCTCCTCTTCTTCGCTCAAAGTCTCTTCTTAGTTTTAGCAAAATGGACTTTAGAATGGGTTTAAGAACCCTTTTTAGATTTAAAATGTCCTATATTGGTCATAGGTTAAGTTTAGGAGGAGTGAGGAAATGGCTAAAATTCCCCTCGAAAGATTTAAAATTTTCACCTTTGCTGGTACTGGTGGGTGAACCAGGTCTGCGATGCAGACTTGTTCGTACATATACATTTTTTTCCAAATTTGTTTTGATACATTTTCCAATTCTGTAGAAAATATTAGAATCACCATTAAGTATAGATTTGTGAAAAGTCCATGATGCGGATATGTCACACACTTTTTCAGAGTTGTATTTTTGCTCCAAAAAATTATCTTTTAATTTGGATGCTCTAAAAATCAGCCAGGATCATTTTTCCACATATTTTTTGTGTTGATCGCATTTAAGACCTTGAATTTGACAATTGAGTTTTAGAAAATGTGTTAAGAAAGCGTCTCTCATCTAGGGGTATTTTGATAATTTTACCGAGTGTAACATCCAGAGATTGAGATCCAAAGATGTATCATCTATGAAGGTTCGGTGGCGACACCGTTCTGTTGATGAGGCTGCTTGGGAGCAGGATTCTTACATGTGGGCTAGATATCCCAACCTTTTTTAGGCTTCAAGTACTCTTCTTTCTCTCATATTTGAGGATGAACATTATTTTTAGTGATGAATGATGTAATGATCTGGTTGGTAGTTTTTGGCCTTATCTATAAAATTTATTATTTTTTCCTTTTGTAAGTTGCTTTGGGCTAATTTTGAACTATTTATATTGTTGGAACTGAAATCCTGAGTTTCAAGTGTGAAAAATATGAGTTTAAGCATTTTTGGAAGTTTAAGTTGTTGAAAAGTGAGTTTTTCTACCATTCGGAGTTTCAGGTATTGGATCAGAGAACCGTCAATTCCATTAGCTATAAAACATTGAAATTAGTCTGCAAGTTATAAAACTGAATTCAGAGTTAAATGAATTTTTTAGGCCCAAAGTTGTGTTTTGTGATGTTTCCGGAACACAAGTTTGACTTTGGTCAAAATTCAGAGTTTGGAAGCTCGGATCAAAATTCTGATAGTTTCAGAAGTTTCAGATGGTGAAACTAACGCTAGAAATGGCCTTGTCATATTTTTCAAATTTGCCGAGAGTAATTTTTGTATTTTGAGTTTTAATCTAGTTTATTTGAGTTGGATTGGTAAATGTGGTGAGGATGCCTCAAAATTGATTTTTGATTGTTCTGTTGAGTCCAGATTGTTGTTTCTGGTATGGATTCATATGTGGTTTATAAAATTCTAATTCTACATGAGTTTCGAGTGTTCGTACCGAGTTTTGAGGATAGCTAGAATTATTGGTGCAGTCACATTTCTTCTCTGTATTTGCGGAGGTAAGTCTGCTTGTGATTCACATTCATGTTCAAGGAATCCGTGTTTGAGGAGGTTAGTGATGCTAACCCTCTGTATTCGCGAGCCTTGTTGTGCCTTCATGAAGCTTTGTTTCCCACCAACCCTCTGCGTTTGTAGGACCCCACCTGCATTTGTGGAGTGTATTTATTACCTAAATAGTGATATATCAAAGAAACACCATTTTTACTCAATTTTCAAATATTTCAAGCTTTTGGGGCAATTTTTGAAGGAGATTTTTGGAGAAGTATTTTGAGTAAGTGTTTGTAACATCCTTTTAATTAAATTCCATGATTTATATCTTGATTTTGTCTTGAATTTCATGATTTTAAATATCCAAAGCTTGAGATATTTAGCCTTTGATTTCAAAACTTTAAATGGTGGTTTCTCCTTCATTTTAAACTCGATTTTAGTGGGATGTTCACCCATGAATTCTATATTTCGTGTAGAACCTAGTTTCAAAGTTAATTTCCAAATTAAAAAAATTTGAACTTTATCCCTAATTTTTATCATTTTGCCTATAAGTCTAATTCATGTCAATATGGGTATCAAAATGCACCTCTTGACCCGTGGGATCTATTTTTGATAGCGATTGATCAATTTAGGGATCATTTAGAGGTTTGAGTTTATTGAAAGCTTGTTAGAGTGCGGTTTTGGCTTTGAGGTAGGTTTAACTAACTCTTTTGAGACTAGATTTGAGTTATTGATCATGTTTATGTGGTAATTGTGAGATCTAGATTGATTCATGAGTAAATTGATTGAGAAGTTAGAATTGTGATGGGAATATAATCTCGGATATGCGGAAAGTTGAATAAATTGTGATCCTATGGATAAATTAAGATGGAACCTTGTGAATTGAGATAATTTGGGATATTGTTGTGATAAAATGAGACCTGTGATATTACTTGGGAAATTTTATGGTAAATTGATGGTTTTTAGACCTTTTTGAGGATCATGAGTAAATTTGGGATAAGTGAGGTCCTGTATTGTTGGTACACTTGACTATTGATATGATTATGTATATCTGAGACTTATTAGTGGTATTGTGGAAGTAATTGATGTACTTGATGTAGCCTTGGTAACATTATGACTATTTTTCATATCTATCACCATTTATATGGCTAACTCCTACATGTTTGAATTGTTACATTGTTATGCACCTATCTTATTTTTGAATTATAGCATTGGTATGCACCTATCTTATAGTTGAATTGTTGCATCGGTATGCACCAATCTTATACTTGAATTGTTGCATTGATATGCACACAACTTCTACTTGAATGGTTACATTGGTATGTACACATCTCATATTGCATTTGTAACACCTCATATATTATGATACTTAAGACATTACTGCATAAGGCCTATGATGCCTTGGGATACGTCAGTATGAGGCCTCCGCCGTCTCGATATGCTTCAGCTTATGGCTTACAATGCCTTGAGATATTTGAGTACATGACCTACAATTCCTCCAGGTTCTATCTGGTAGCTTTAGCTCAATAGATTTGTACATCGGCCTACGTAGGTCGTGATTCCACCTCATGTATGGTTTGTGATGCCATTGCTTTCATGAATCCTATTTGCATTACATCATTGACTGCATTTACTATATTTATTTGTTCTTACTTATGTCATATTGTGAACCCCTTTTGATGCAGGTGATAAGATTCTTCGTTATTACATACTTGTTCAATTTCTCTTACCCAGTCGGTTGAACCTACTGGGTACATTTTAGTGTACTCACCTCTACTTTGTTTCCTCCCTACAGATTGAGCACAGGGACCCACACAGGGTAATTGACCTACTCTAGAAGGTTTATTGTCCATCAATCCAGATCTTAGAGATAAGGCTCAGACTTCGAGTCACCGTGGATTTTTGAGATTTTTTTTGTTGATTTTATTTAGATTTTTTATTAGATATTATGAGACAACATTTGCATTTTCATTTAAGGCAGTTGTATTACTCTTTTGTACTACTTTAGATGTTCTTGTATTCATGACTCCAGGTTTTGGGATATTTATGATATACTGTGGTGGTTTTTGCTATATTTTATCCTTCTTTAGTCCCAATTCAATTTAGGTTGTTACACTAAACAATGCGCCAAATGATCGAGCAACATAACATCTGAAAACTAAGCTTGGACCATTTAGGTCATGACTTGGTCAATAATAAATCATGTACATTATGATATGTAAACCAAAATGATAAAATACTAGCCAGTCGACGAGGCTGCAACAAAGGAGGTGCATACACACACATATATATACATGCCAGACCTATGGTTGGAGACTAAAAGTTTCAAAGGAACCAACCCAAAATAACATGTCCATAATAACCTTTAAGAGTGTCACTAACACTGTTGTGATAGGGTCTCCCTCATGCCCAACTGTATAACAAAAAGTAAGCATCCGGTGAAGCTCCAGGAAGAGGTAGAGCTTACCAAATCACAGTTGAACCAGGATCTTAGTGGAGGGGTCGATCAAAATATCTACCTGAACTTGCACGCACGAAACAAAATGCAGTATCCCCAGGAAAGGCCGACTTTCGAGCCCAAGCCCCTTGTATAGGTTGGGGACAAGACGTCAGTACGAATAAACATGTACTAGTATGTAAGACAGAAAGTAAAATCATAGATAACTATAGTAAAAAAAGATTATAGCAATACCACCTGTAACCAAAACTCTGATAACCTTCATGGATAACACTCAACTTTCTACTGATAAAATATTCATGGATGATCGAGTAATCACATGTCATGAATACATATATATAGATGTAAATGCATGACATACCCATCCAAATGCTAGCAATGATGGTCCTTTCTGGTAGCTAATTGTAATTATATTTTCCAACCTGTGGCATCCTGAATAATATACATATATATAATTATTTGAAAATAGGTCTCATACCTCCAATTATAGCTTGAAGTCTATGCAAAACATGTCATGTATGATATGAATATTGAATGCACATAGCCATAGCAAGACTTTAGCCAATCTTGGCTCATTGGTACACTTATTCTCTTAGCATCATAATCATAGTCGTAGCATATACACATGATTCGTGGGAACTTATATGTCTTTTGAATAAATTTGAAACTTAACTCGACATTTAGAATGAAGCTGTAACTCTTAAAAAGTTCATAAATGTGCTTCACATAATGCTTATACTTGGTTCCATGCCAATTAGTACAAGAAAATATTTAAAAAGAATCAAGTTCCTTAGTAGTTTAAATAGGAGCATTATACTGGAGATTATTGGAAGTCAACATGTTACATTTTAAGCTCTTCAACTATGGTTTTACCATGGAAGAAGGACTGATTATTGATGTGCTGCCAAAATACAACACTTTTGATGTTTTTAACTTAGGATTTTGTGTGTTCTCAAAGCGATGTTAGTAGGTTTGATGTGTGTTTATATTGATTTTACAGGATTACAGGTTTGGGATGGTTTTGGGCAAAGTCTACAAATTATAGGGTTTTAGGGATTTTGAGTCACTCTATGGGTCGTGGTTCATTTCATAGGCCATAGGTTAGTCTCGTGGGTCAGATCTAGTGATGGGATGAATTTCATAAGTCAATACTATGAGTTATCAGATGAGTCATAGAAGTTTTGACGAGCTTATGTGTTTTCGTATGCTAAAGACCCAAAGATATGCTGAAATGCTGAAGTGTTATTAGAAGAAGGCCTCCACGGGTCGTAAGTCAGGTGACGAGCTGTAAGCCAGATCGTGCCTAGAGGATCAGTGTTTGGAAGATTAGCTGAGAAGTTATCAGATGAAGTCCTTCATGGGCCATAAGTCAAAATATGCCCCGTAGGAGGAGTTCATAGGTTAAACACAATTTTTGTGCATTGCATTCCACAAAGCCCAGGTACGGGTTGTGATTCCTCACACGACCCATAACCATTTCCATCCGAGTTGCTGAATTCTATTTTTCTATTTTGTCTTGTATTTGTATTTTACTTATTATAAATAGTTTTTTAGTTTTTTCTCAGACAGAAATGACAGATACAGAGAGAGAACACTCTTTGTGGATATTTTTTCTTTTACATTTGATCTATAACATCGTAATTTCTTGTGAAGATTTTAGATTTCTTGTTCTTCAATTCATCATTGTAAGTGATTAATTATGGTATTCTATAACATGATTTCTTCATCTAAAATGAGCATGCATAGCTAAATCCACTACTAGGGTTGTGGAAACCATGAAGAACTAACAAAGTAAAATCTGAATAATTCCTAATCCTTGAAAAGTGTGCATGTGTGTATTAATTTATATCTTCATTATGAATGCTTTTTAACGATGGCCAACATTGGAACTCACCTAATTCTTACTTACTTGATCAAGGGGGTAAATAATGGGATAAGGGTAAATTAACAAGATTTAATGTGATCCCTCTCGTCTAATCAACCTGAACTGATCACAGGATGGTTATACTGGGACAAAAAGGTAAGGGTTAATAATGTAACACTACGGGGATGGATCAAATTATATAGCGAAATTTGCCTCTCGATTAGATCAAAGGGTTAGGTAAACATAACTTATCAGTTCTGCATGCTACACACTAGAAAAAGTTACGATTATCTGGTTATAGTGAGTTTGGAATTCATGAGGAACACAATACCCTTGTTACTTCTCACACTGATTTCACAACACTTTTACTTGGTTGATTGCTATAGTTTAGGATTGCTTATTGCATTTTACAAAACTCCCCCCATTTTGGGAATAAGTAGATTAATTCAATACTAATTGCTTATAATTACGCCAGGTCTAGACCTTATCCCTTGTGGGATCGACCCTAACCATTGTTAGGTACTATATTTGACAACGACCACTTATGCCTTCATTGATAGGTGTAGTTTGTGTGTGAGGCCAAATTTTAGCACTGTTGTCGGGGAATATGACTTTTAGACTAGTTTAATTTGGTTAATTTGTGAATTAATCCTTATTTTCCTTGTTTTACTTGTTTTCGTTGTTTTTGTTTTCTTTTAGCATACAGGTGTAGTTTATGTCTAGTACCCAAAGTTGAGGCAATCCCTTGACTCCGTTTGATCCAGAGAACATTGAGAAGAATGACCCAGGATAATGTGAACAATATTGCTAATAATGCTACAAATATTGCAATAAACCAGAATAATAATGATGACCCACCACCCAACATCTTGGTGTTACCCAAGCTACACCTCCTCTTTAAAGGTTAAAGCGGTCGTTGTCAAGATATATGACCTAACCAAGGTTAGGGTCGAACCTACAGGGAATATGGTAGACTTCTGATTAATTCAAAGCAAAGTGGGGTGATTAACCTACTTATCTCCCCAAAGGGAGGGAGGTTTTAATTGCAAGAAAAGTAAAGCTAGACTAGTGCAAGTGTTGTGAAATCAGTAGAAGAGTTAACTAGGGTGATGCGTTCTCCATGATTCCCTAACTCAGTATTACCAGATAATTGTAATCTTTTCTGGTGTGTAGATGCAGAATGCTAAGTTAAGTTTACCAAACCCTTTGATCCAGGTGAGACGCAAATTTCACTACGGGATTTGATCCATCTCTGCAGTTTGACATTACTAACCCTTACCTATTGTCCCAGTACAAACTCCCCTTGATCCAGTTTGGTTGATTAGATGAGAAAATATCAATCGAATCCTATTAGTTATTCTTTTTTCTAATTCATTACCTCCTTGATCCAATAAGTAACACTAGACGAGTTCTAACGTTGGCCACCAATAAAAAGCATGCAAAATGAAGAGAAGTGATTAATACATTCATACACATTTTCCAAGATATATGAATTATTTGGTTATACTTTGTTAGTTCTTTATGGTTTCCATAATCCTAGTTGTAGATTTAGCTACTCATGGTTAGTGTTGATGCAAGAATCATGATATGGAATAACATAATTAAGCACTTATATGAATGAATTTATGAACAAGGAATCCAACTCTCCAATAGAAATCACAAGTACGAATCAATAACACAAAATATTATTTCTCTGATGTTCTCTCTCTAAACTTTTAAACTTCTATCCTATTTCTGCCAACATAACAAAAAATAACCTAAGAATCTATTTATAATGTCTAAAATACAAAATCAAATTAAAATAGGAGAACTAGGTCGGCAAGCTCTACGAGCAACTTCTACGGGCTGTATAATATTCCACGGCCCATAACAAGGGTTTCGTACTCCTCTGCTGCAAAACAAGAGTACTCTTCTACGAGACCCATCTATAAGTTGTATGGGATTCTATGACCCATGAAGGGTTGCATCTGATGAACTTCAAGTACTTCTCCACTTTCTAATCCTCAGGACACAACCTCAACTCTACGATTCATAGAATATTTTATGACTCGTATGCATGTTCGTAGAGTATTATTCAGAAAATTTCTCTTTACTATAATTTGTTACGAAACCTGTTCTACGATTTGTGAAATCTTCTACGACCCATAAAAGGTTTTGTGGATCATCAAAATCTGCAATTTCAGCACACTAAGCCCAAAAATCGTGCCAACCCTATAATCCTGCAAAATAAACATAAAATCACATCAAATCTACTAACATCGCTTTGAGAACACACAAAATTCTAAGTTTTACGCATCAAAAGTGTTGTATTTCGATAGCACATCAACACCCTCAACTTAAAATTATTTTTTGTTCTCAAGCGACGAACTCAATCTACATAAGCAGTATAGTACCACACAGACTCCAGTCTAATGGCATACATTATCTTAAAACCAAGCTCAGACACCCACACCAACTCAATAGTGCATATCAAATAGTCATCAAACAAACCAATGTAGATCAATACATTTGACAGTGCAACTATGACAAGCAAGGTAACCACAAATAAATAATAATCACTGAACTAGCCTAAAATCAATAGTGTAATGCAAGTAGCCTCACACAAAGAAGTCATATATCCTACTCATAATAGTATTTTCAGATTTAATGCTTGGGACTACACAAAAATCACTCACTCTCATAATAGATATTCAAACACTGTGTTCAATACCATATGTTTTCCCCTATACTCGCGACTGTAACTTTTGAATATTTGGATTAGGATCACTATAGGACTTTCTTGGCTTGTAATATAGGCTCAAGGGGCTTTGGTGTGATGTTTTGGGAACATAGTGGCTAAAGGCCCTCTTTGATACTGTGTTTTCTTATACTTTTGCCCTACCAACACTAGTGTCTTCATCTCATTCTCCCCTTCTCCTATTTTAAGCGTTTTTAGTGTGCCTTACCCCTACTTTTAACACAATGCCTTCTATTTTCATGTTTTTTTTCTTTTCAGATTATTGTTTAGGAATCTATTCATCTTTTCTAGCATTCATATTGCATATGTCCCTTATTTCATGTATCACTAACTTCTACCCCATTTATTTTGATATACCTTACACTAGCCACCCTCAACTTAGGCTTTTGGCCTGAGTTGAGGTGCATAATATACAACCTACAAACCAAGGTCACTTTTGGTAGCCACCCTCAATCAAGGTGCACAACGTTCAAGGAAAGACCAGGGCAAATTTCATGATTTCATAATCAACAAGGCTTGGTTACTTAGGTGTCTGGGAAGAAAAAGGTATATGCATGGCTCAAATATTAGGATCAAGGGATACATTACACATTTGGTTGGTTATTCATGCTAAGTTAACTAATTGTGAACAATGAACTAAGATCCTTTCTTAACCCACTAACCTAAGATATCTAAGTTAGAATAACAGGACAAGTTCTGAATTGACACATAGTGTCATTGTGCTAAAACAATGAGAGTAGGATACCCAAAAATGTTTGAAGTAGGGAAAAGGGAGAATGAGATATAAACAACGGTGTTGGTAGGATAAAAATGTAGAAAAACGCAGAGTCAAGGAGGGCCAATAGTCACTATATTCTCAAAACATCACACCAAAGCCCCTTGAGCCTACTTTACAAGCCTAGCAAGTCCTAAAGTAATCCTAATCCAACTAGCCAAAGGTCATAGTCATGAGTATAGGGGTAAGCATATGGTATTGTTCAAAGTGTCTTGAATATCCTTTGCGAGAGTGAGTGAGGTTGTGTAGTCCCAAGTATTTGTAACAACCCGAAAATTTTTGAAACTCCTTATGGTTGATCTTGTATGATTTTATACTAGTAATAGTTGAAATTTGGTAGCCAAGGGTTGAGTTTAAGTGGCCGAACGCAAAATGGGTCATTTTGGGGCCTAGAGAGGC
>JBCEWC010005893.1:0-24067 GCA_038996855.1 Solanum aculeatissimum | reverse complement strand
TAACTAACTTCTAACCACTCTAACTAACTCATAACAAACTTTCTTAACCATGTGGCTTGCTAAGTATAGTTAACACTTTCCTGGATAATTTGACAGATGACCTGAGCAATGATTTGCTTTGTGTTATTGAAGATTCTACAATTCCTTTCTCTCCACACATGATAGACTGCTGCAGCTAGAGGCATTCTGTACACCTCAGCTTTACCTTTGCCATGATTCTCAGCCCAAATATAATTCTTCATCCCATTGTTTAAGTTCTCTTGTAATGCATATCCAAACAAGTAGCTTCTTCCATATAGTTACCGAGACATAACTATGTTTAGTCTT
Source organism: Solanum aculeatissimum (assembly GCA_038996855.1). NCBI lineage: Eukaryota > Viridiplantae > Streptophyta > Magnoliopsida > Solanales > Solanaceae > Solanum > Solanum aculeatissimum. The sequence goes on along the minus strand of JBCEWC010005893.1, from coordinate 23,740 downwards.
GTTGTTGTTTCTCAAAGTATATCTGATTGAACACTGCTAGGAAATAGACATTTATACTAAATTGGCTTGTATGGATGCAGTAGGGAATTCTCTCTGTTTGTAGCTACCATAGTAGGGCTTAAACAAGTGTAAGGGTAAGTTGAAAAAAAGAGAACTTAAAGCTAAGTTAAAAAGCAGTTTGTGAAAGTCGATGATTTGTGAGTGAGATCAGTATTTCATGTAAAATACACATTCAAACCAGCATTTCACTCAAAGTGCAAACACTAGACAAAAAAGTATGTGCATATAACTGAAGTTCAGCATTCAATAATAATAATAATAATGCATGGAGTGGTGTTTTCAGCTACATAGGAGTGGGTGATTCAGATGACGTGCAATTATTCTACTACTTCATTAAGTCCGAGTCTAATCCAAAATCAGACCCTCTTATTCTATGGCTAACTGGAGGCCCTGGCTGCTCTGCTTTGTCTGGCCTTCTCTTTGAGATAGGTCCAATAACGTTTGAGCCTGTGGAGTACGGTGACTTTAAGCCAGCGGAATATAATGGTAGCTTCCCCTCACTGGTCTTGAATCCTCATACATGGACAAAGGTGAACATATCTGTCAGTGATTAATCTTGGGATATTCATAAGCTTGCAGCCTAACTGAATGTTGTGTAATCAGGTAGCAAGCTTTATATTCTTAGATCTTCCAGTTGGTACTGGTTTTTCCTATGCAAGAACTTCAGAGGCTCGTCAATCAGATGATCTACAAGCTAGTGATCATGCATATCAATTTCTACACAAGGTAATTAAATCTCGCTGCACCTCTTAGTTCTAATTTCAAACTTTTGGGTGAGACAGATTCTGAAATCCAATTTCTATTTTCAATTGGCCTTGCCATTTAAGCTAATTAATCCATTTCTTTTCAGTGGTTCAATGATCACCCGGAATTCTCAAGAAATCCATTTTATGTGGCTGGGGACTCCTATGCTGGAATTGGCATACCAATCATTTCTCAACTCATAGCAAATGGTAGGATTTTATAAAGAAGTGCACTGTTGTTTTCCTCCAAGAACCATCATTTGCTTATTTTCCCCTTGGTTAATCATTCACCATTCTGATGATGTTGTAATGCAGGAAATGAGAAGGGGCTTGAGCCATTTATTGATCTTAAGGTTTGTTTTTCATTTTTGTTAACATAAGGAGTTCTTTTGCTTTGGATTAGGATATAAGTCATTACACAGTTCGAGACTCTATGAACACCATGAATGGATAACTATAGGTGCTCTTAACATTTTGCATCCTTCAAATGGTTTCAGGGATATTTACTGGGAAATCCCGCTACATTTCATGGCGAATACAATTACAGGATCCCATATGCTCATGGAGTAGGACTTATCTCTGATGAACTTTTTAAGGTTGGCATTGTTTAATAGAAACCTTTTTTCGTTTCACTTATATACACTAACAATGTAATACAAATTTTACACTGTGAATGCCAAGTTAACGTCTTATCATTTCGGTTGCTAATTCAACTTATTATGTGTACATGTAATTATCTTTTTAAGTAACTTGATATCGTAAAAAGTATTTATACTGTCATGGCATGCATAGAAGTTAAATATTTTTCTAAGCATTTTCTTCATATTACACTGATTAAATGGATTACAACACTTGAACAGTCCTTGAAGCGAAACTGTAAAGGAGAGTATTTCGATATACATCCTAGCAACACACAATGTTGGAATGATATGCAGACTTATGATCAGGTTTGTGTCTATAGATTCATTTCTCTTGTGCTGCTTCCATCTTAGTGCTTGGTTTATTTAACTCAAAACTTAATATAAGTTCTATGATTTTTATAGATGCTTAGTGGAATTACCAATGCACACATTTTGGAGCCTAAGTGTGAGTTTGCTTCACCAAGGCCACAAAAATGGATAGGCCAAAGAAGGTCTCTTGATGAAATGCTATATCTTGGACGACTAAGATGTCGAGTAAGAATAACTGATTCTTATGGAAATACTTGCCTGCTCCCAGTGTTTTTGACAACTCAAATTTTAGTATTTTGACCATATCATTTACGAGTTAGTACAAATTAAAGTGATAATACATATTTTTAGTTAACATAAAAGTTTATATACACAAGGCATATCTTGCATTAACCAACTTGGTGTAAAACCGGGTGAGGGTAAGTCTTTTTTCCTCTATCCAGTGTCATAGCTTGAATAAGGAAAAACATGGACCTCTATTCTGATCTTTGCACTTCATTGTTATTCATATTTTACCTTCTTTTTTTTTTTGTCATGTTAGTTTGACTGGGAAAAAATCTCTTACCATTGGGCTGATGATGACAAAGTTAGAAAGGCCCTCCATGTTCGAAGAGTATGTTTCCTTTTTCGAATTCTAAATTTTTGGGAGTAACACAAACAAAAGTTGGATAGTGTTAGATATTTACATAAACCTATAGGTCCTTCAGCAGATCCCACAATAGCTCCAAGACATTGGTCTCTATTCTCTAACTAGAAATCGTATCGAATGCAGGGCAGTATTGGAAAATGGAAGCGATGTGCTGGCGATGCTTTGCCTTTTCAACAGATAGTAAGAAACAGCATACCATATCATGCAAATCTCAGTGTCAAAGGCTATAGGTCCTTGATATACAGGTTGAGTAATTACATATTGTGTCTATTAAGTTGTAAACTTGTCACATGAACAATAGATTCTCTATGTAACTTACTAAATTTCCAGTATTTCATAAAACAGTGGAGATCATGATACGATGATCCCTTACACATCAACCCAAGCTTGGATAAGATCTCTTAACTACTCTATTGTTCATGATTGGCGACCATGGATTGTTGATGGTCAAGTAGCCGGGTAAGTTCCGAATTAAATGAATGTTCTTTGATTTATGTTTGAAACATGCCTCAACCTGAATTTTCCTCGTCTTCCCTTTTTGTTTCGTTGCTCTAAAACGTGCAGGTATACAAGGACATATTCAAATCAAATGACATTTGCCACAGTGAAGGAAAGCAACTACTTGACTTGTGTCAACTAGTTTCATTTTCTCCTGTTTCTTTTAGCAAGTTAACATTTTGTTGTTGTTGGACTCTTGTTCAGGGAGGAGGACATACAGCTCCAGAGTACAAGCCTGTTGAATGTATAGCCATGGTGAGGAGATGGCTATCTTATCAGCCTTTGTGATTAATTGAGGAACACATTTGAAGCTAAACACAATTATAATTTGATGGCAATAGTTTGTTCAAAACATGATTGATGAACCATGAATGTTCTCTATAATGGAGGAAGGAAATTACGTGGTGGAATTGAATCATCGTCAATAAGATAAAAATTTAGATAATTAACTAATTGAACTATTAAAAATCACCATCAAAATAGGGTGAAACACTTATTTATAAAAGTACAAAACCTACTTTAACTAAAATTAGATACTCCATTCTAACAAATTTGACTAAAAATTATATTTAGATATGTATTAAATAAACTAGCAAATCATAAAAATCTAAACAATTTTGATTTTCTCACCCATTCAATATAATATCTCTAGACTTCACATAGAATAATTTATAATAAATTTATTAGTAAAAGTTCACAAATGGCCCTCAAAAAGATTGAACTGGATATTTTGTCTCTTATAAAAAAAAAGTGTTCATTTCATTTAATGAGACCAATTTTTTCTGGGGATAATTACACTCATAAGCTACTGAGAAAAATTATTTATACAAAAAATAGTCCACTTTTTTTTAATTACGAAAAGTAGTCATCCGGCTGACCTTTGACTATTTGACAATTTCGGGCATTCAACCCTCGTTGTATAGACATGTATAGTTATTAGTTAGTGTATATTTGTGTATCATAATATACATTTAGTGTATAACTCATGTATAAGTAATACACATTGTATAGTAGTCTAACTATATTGTATAGTCATGTATAGTTTCGTTGATTTTGGACTATTTTTTATGTAAATAAAACATGGGTTACTTTTTTTGTAAACTTTTTACTTTTTTGTATATATATGTAATGTAATTGGGATAATTACACAGTCCACTTTTTTTTAATTACGAAAAGTAGTCATCCGGCTGACCTTTGGCTATTTGTTACAATTTTGGGCATTCAACCCTCGTTGTATAGGCATGTATAGTCAGTGTATATTTGTGTATCATAATGTATATTTAGTGTATAACTCATGTATAAGTAATATACATTGTATAGTAATGTATACATTCTATAACTATATTGTATAATCATATATAGTTTAGCTGATTTGTGACTGTTTTTATGTAAATAAAATATGGACTACTTTTCTAATTTCCCCTATGTAATTTCCCCTTTTTTGTGAGGGTCACTAAGCCCAATTTTAACGAGACCCCCACTAAGTCCATAACCCAACAATTTCAGCCCAATTTTTTCCCCGCTTTATCACGTCACCGGTCATACCCCATTCCCGCCAAAGCCTCGCCGGCGAAAATTCCGGCAGCGCGATTGTTTCTCTCGCATCTCAACACCCGAACCGTATACATGTACGCAATGCTTGAGCATATTCTCTCACAATACACAACTGATTAGAAGAAAGGAAGCGGAAGCTCCGGCTTAAGAAAGTCTCACAGCATTGTATGGAGACACTTCCTCTGAATCCAAACATCAGGTATGGGAGAAGATTTCATTCATATTCACCAGGGAAGTTGACTTGTCGAAAAATATGCCAGAATTACTGGATCTTCATGAACTCCATATGCATATTTAATTAACAATTTTAAGTTACAACGTGATTTTTTTTTTCTGTTTTACGGCTTTTGTTGGGAACAATAATTTATTATAACTAATAGTAGTGAAAATTAGAAAGAAATTATCACTATAATAATTTAAGTAGTATATAATTAATACTTGAGTTGTGCTCGCCATTGCCACTATCAAGTATGAACAATGTGAAATGTTTCTCCAGGATTAAACGGGTTACATTAATTAATACCAGCAGATAAATAAAGATTAAACACAAGAAGCAAAGGAAAAGAAAAAGGGAACTTGAGAGAGAGTGTGGGAAAGATAACTTGATAATTGTTCCTTACTGCAAAGATTCAAAAGGGAGAGATGCCTTATTTATAGGCAAATAAAGAGCTCATCAAAGGACAAGTGGTTTGGACACTTCAGACAAAATATGTCATACAAGAAGCAATTGTAAGACAAGTGTACTTTCTTGCCAATTATCTTAAAAAAGACTTTAGAATTTATCTCTCATATTTGATGTTGACTCATTGTTATATATTTCCAGAGAGTTTGTCAAGAAAGATCTTTATGAAAAGAAAAGAGCAATGACCAAAAGAAAGAAAAGTCTTGTGCTTTGCTACAATCTGTTTTCAGTTCTTCTTCTTCTTGCAGGAGTAACATATTTTCCAGGGCGTGTTGAGGCTGCTGGTTCACCTGTCAAGTTTCTTCCAGGATTCCAAGGGTCACTTCCTTTTGAACTTGAAACTGGGTAAGTGTCTTTGGTGTTTAGTCTTGTTTTTGTTTCTCAAAGTATATATGGATTGAACACTTTTAGAAAATAGACATTTATACTAAATTGGCTTGCCTTGGATGCTGTAGGGAATTAGTTTTGTGTGTAGCTACTAGCTTCTACAGTAGGGCTCAAACAAGTTTAAGATGAAATTGAAGGAAAGGAGGATATAAAATTAAGTTAAAAAATGTTTGGGCAAGTTGGTCTGATGGTTTGTGAGTGAAAATCAGCATTTCACAATTGTATTTCAATATTTTGCTTAAAGTGACAACACTGGTAGCCAGACAAGTATGTGCAAATACTGAAGTTCAGCAGTCAATACTAAAGAGAATATTAATGTATAGGGTGGTGTTTTCAGGTACATAGGAGTGGGTGATTCAGATGATGTGCAACTATTCTACTACTTCATTAAGTCTGAGTCTAATCCAAAATCAGACCCTCTTATCCTGTGGCTTACAGGAGGCCCTGGCTGCTCTTCTTTATCCGGTCTTCTCTTTGAGATAGGTAATTGATTCTGTTTCCACTCATTTCACTTCGAAATGAAATGGGGAGGCATCCGCTGATCACCCCCCATAACTGATGCATCAAAGTAGCAAAGCAAAATTAATCACATCTTCTTCTACTTTGTGTACTATGCTCATGACAAATTAGAAAATACAGTATACATAATTGCTCACATGTGTCATACCTATGGATTGGTGTATTTGGAGAACTACATAGGACAGGACTAAATCATCTCACCTTGTGGTACTAAGCTTGTCGAATTAAATTATGTCGGTTTTGGATCATCGAAGTTTCTACAAGCAAGTTAATTTGCGGACTTTTTAACTGTAACCTGTGAAGGACCAATAACACTTGAGGCTGTTGAGTATGGTGCTTTTAAGCCAGCGGAATATAATGGGAGCTTTCTGTCACTGATCTTGAATTCTCACACGTGGACAAAGGTGAAAATATCTGTCAGTGACTACTCTTGGAATAATCATAAGCTTGCACATTAACTTAGATGTTGTTTAACCAGGTAGCTAGCTTTATATTTTTAGATCTTCCAGTTGGAACTGGATTTTCTTATGCAAGAACTTCAACGGCTGGCCAATCAGATGATCTGCAAGCTAGTGATCATGCATATCAATTTCTTCATAAGGCAATCCTAAACCTCATGCTTTTGATGTCAAACAAATTATGGAATCAAATTTCGATGTTCAAATGGCTTTGTCGTTTCACTTAATTCCTCCATGTCTTTTCAGTGGTTCAGTGATCACCCAGAATTCTTAAGAAATTCATTTTACGTGGCTGGGGACTCCTATTCTGGAATAGGCGTACCAATCATTTCTCAACTCATAGCAAATGGTAGGACTGTAAATGAAGTGCACTCTTTGTTTACCTCCAATAACATCATTTGCTTGTTCTCCCCCTTGGCTAATCATCCACCATTTGTGATGATGTGGTAATGCAGGAAATGAGAAGGGTCTTGAGCAATTTATTAATCTTAAGGTTTGTTTTTCTTTTTTTGTTACGGTTTTACATGATGAATTCTTTTGTTTTGAATCCATGAACTGATGAAAGGACATAGCTGAAGACACTTCTACATTGTGTATCCTTCAAATGGTTTCAGGGATATTTTCTGGGAAATCCATCGACATTTCGAGGTGAATTTAACTACAGGATCCCATATGCTCATGGAATGGGACTTATGTCTGATGAACTTTTTGAGGTTTGCATTGTAAAACCTTTTTTATTCAACTTTTATATGCTAACAATGTAATAAAACATTTAAAGTGTAAATGCAATTCACATATTAGAAAAGGTTACTTGTCTTAATTAGTTACATGTAATTATCTTGTAAATGACATGATAATGTAAAAAACATTTACACTTTTAGAGTGTAGAAGTTAAATGTATTTTTTTAAGCATAAACTGATTGAATGGCTTATTACTCTTGTACTAGTCCTTGAAGAGAAATTGTAAAGGAGAGTATTTTGATATACATCTTAGCAACACACAATGTTTGGATGATTGTCAGACTTATGATCAGGTTTGTGTCTAGTAATTCTTTTCTCTTGTGCAGCTTCCATCTTATCGTTGTTTTTCGACTAAACTTAATATTTGTATTCTATGATTTTTATAGATAGTAGACGGAATTGAATCTGCGCAAATATTGGAACCGAACTGTGAGTTTGGTTCAACAAGGCCACAAAAATCGTTTGGCGAAAGGAGGTCTCTAGATGAGATGCTATATGCTGGACGATTAAGATGTCGAGTAAGAATAACTGGTTCCTATTCCCTTGAAAGTTTTGGCATCTTATTCTTATCAGTTGAGAGTTATGAATTAAAGTGAAAATACATCACTTTAGGGATAGCAATGGGGTGTTGTGGGGTAGGTTGAGCTCAATCCTAAATTTTTCAAACCGCTCCACCCCATCCTGCATTACAATTTTTTTTATTTTCAGCCTGCCCTGCATAAATCTGCTTTGCATAAATTTTTAACTTCTTTTCTTTTTTATTGAGTTTAATATGAAAAATAAAAATTCATAATTTTTTTTCATTTTTCGCTAATTAACATCTCAACAACTAATTAACTATTTCTAGTTAATATTTCAATAATTATTTCGTAATCGTTAATTACCAGTTTCTAATTAAAATTTTAACAACTAACAATTATCAAACATGTCTAGTTTAAATTTTAGAAAAGAAGTTAAACTTAAAGTTAATATTTAATATAACAAGTTTATATCTTTGATTTTTACTAATTATAAAGATTTAATTTTCTTCGAGTACCTATTTGGTTCCTTAAACCCGTCCTACCCCACATTAATTTTAAAAATAATTACTTCAACCGTCCTGCACCCGCCCCACCCTGTATATCTCTAAACTCGCTCTGCATAGTTCTAAACCCGCATTGTACCTGCCCTCCCCGCCCCATCATCATCCCTAGATCACTTAAGTATAGTTAATTGATAAAATCTTATATACATAATACGAAACTTACACCAATCAATGTGATGTAAACACCAAGCATGAGTAATAAGTTTTTACCCTCTTTCCGATGCCACATAGCTGGAACAAGGAAAAATCTATATTTATTATGATCTATGCAATTCATTCTGAGAATAACGAGTGAATATTTTCCTGTACTTTCAAAAAATATGCTACGTAAATCTTGTAAATTATACCCTATCCAAAATTACAAATGAGATAATTATACGAGAATACAGCAACTTCATACTTTTACATATTTCTTTTTTTGTCGTGCTAGATAGACCCGATAAAACTTCATCATTGGGCTGATGATGACAAAGTCAGAGAGGCCCTCCATGTTCGAAGAGTATGTATATTTCTTTTTCTCCATAAAATGAGAAATCTAAAGTTTGGAAGGAATTAAAACAAAAACATGAATTTTATCCCATGCAGGGTAGTATTGGGAAATGGAAGCGATGCAACTTTGATGATTTGCCTTTCCAAAAGATAGTACAGAACAGTATTGAATATCATGCAAACCTCAGTGTCAAAAGCTATAGGTCCTTAATATACAGGTTGAGTAACTATTAGATCTTGTGTCTCATAAGTCGTGAAATTTGTTCCATAAATATAGTCTCTATGTGAATTTACTTACTTTTCAGTATTTTGCAAAACAGTGGTGATCATGATTTGGTGATCCCTTACATATCAACTGAAGCTTGGATAAGATCTCTTAACTACTCTATTTTTGATGATTGGCGACCATGGATTGTTGATGGTCAAGTTGCCGGGTAAGTTCAAAACTAAATGAATGTTCTTTGATTCATGTTTGAAGCATACCTCAACCTGAATTTTTCTCTTCTTTCCTTTTTGTTTCGTTGCTCTAAATCGTGCAGGTATACAAGGACATATTCAAATCAAATGACATTTGCCACAGTGAAGGAAAGCAACTATTTGACTTGTATCAACTAGTTTCATTTTCTCCTGTTTCTTTTAGCAAGTTAACATTTTGTTATTGTTGAACTCTTTGTTCAGGGAGGAGGACATACAGCTCCACACTACAAGCCTGTTGAATGTCTAGCCATGGTGAGGAGATGGTTATCATATCAGCCTTTGTGATTAATTGAGGAACACATTTGAAGCTTTTTGTGAATAGGGTCACCGGTTTGGCTTTTGATCAGAAGTAAGCTGCTAAATATCAAATATCGAAACTGATAAATAATTACATGTTGGAATAGAAGTGTTTAACACTGCTAATAAGCCAACATGACAGTTTCTTGGTTGGTTTAGGTGAACTTTTTATCCTTTGTTAAAATTCAACCTTACATGGTAAATATTAAAGTTGTATAAGTGACCACATGCATTTGTCTACCAAGTGATTGGGAATAAAAGTCTCATTTTACAAACTTTAATTTCTACGGTCATCGTCATGATAGGATGAATAGAATCTCTTTATTCTTAATTAGAAATTACGAGTTGAGGTGTTGAATAACTAATCAGTGTATATAACTACTTAAATTAATTAATTAGTCCATGGATGTTGAAATGTTCTTTTATTGACTGGTAAAATTGATAGGACAAGCCACTTTTTGCCCACAACTTTATGTTTTGCACATGCTTAGTTATTCCTAATTTTCTCGTCATGCATGTGCTGAGTGGCAGAAGATATTTGTTTCCTTATACTAATATTACCAAACAGTTTCAGTTTCTGTTGTGCTTGTTTTTGCTTTTTCACCATGTCATTTGTTGCCTAAAAAGTATACTGCTTCATGTTTTTTCAGAAGAAGAAGGGCCCTCCACTTCTCTGACACCTATATCATCACTCCCTTTTTTTCTTGGCTCATGAGGAGCTACTCTTTATTGCACCTGCCATTATTTCTTGCACATCATGATTTTCACTTACAAAAGAAGGTCATGCCAAGTATATTCTTCTTATATATATAAAGGCATAATACATATATCATATATGGCATTCTACGTGTATTATGCCACATAAAACGTGTATGTTTACTTGTTCAATTTTATACAAGTTTAAGTATTTATTTTTGTGTGTGTATATATTCATAAATAGTCTAGGCTTGAAATTTAATATGGTCAAATAGTTATATTTTACATAATTACACAGCATAACTTCGGCTATGTGACCTGGAGGGGAGGAGAGAGGCTAGCGAGATCGAGAGAGGGAGGAGAGAGGTGAATTGTATATGTATATTTGTCAAATTGTATGTGTATAACTGTCAAATAATTGTATATGTGTAACTAATATACACATGTATTTGTATATCTGACAAGCGAGATTGGGAGAGGGAGGACAAAGGCGAGCGAGATCGAGAGAGGGAGGAGAGAGAGAGGCGAGCGAGAGAGGGTTGAGAGTGGAGTGAAGCGAATTATATATATATATCTGTCGAATTGACTATGTATATCTGTCAAAATAATTGTATATATGCAGCTGGTATACATATGCAATTGTATATCTTGCAAGAAATTGCAGGGAAAGAGGAGAGAGGCGAGAGAGAATAGTAACAAAACTCTAACTATAGCTATAAATTGTAATTTTTTCAAACTATAATTGTATAATGTAAATACATATTATATATTTGTCTAGTTACGTTATATATATATACACACTTTTTCTCTGGATATACTATATACATTATTCAAATAATATATCTTCTTGCCGTTGTTTATTTTATTGGCAAGGAATCCCTATATTATTCTCAAAATACTTGTTATATTTCTTGAGCATAATTTGTTATTTAATTGCATATGAGTTTATAAAAAATAATAATAATAACGGCTTGATGCAGTGACTGCCGACCACTATTTATTATATGAAAATTTATCTAAATATATCATATTTTAAAAAAAATTATTTATTTTGAATTATATAATTTTAATATATTTATATACGGTGTATAATTCACTTTTGATACATAATGTAGATTTTTTACCAAACTAAATCTACTATATTTTTAAAAACTTATAATACATCTATATTTCATGCAAATTACTTTTACACATACTGTAATATACATATATTACATGCATAATTCATTTTTAATAGATAACTCTTTTTTTTTAAAAAACCGAAACAAATATAATACATTTATCATACCTATATAATCATGTTCAATACATAGTATAATTAGTATAGATGATAAATATTTTTTAAATATAATATATCTAGATAATAAATAAAAAATATATTTTAAAATACCAAATATTTTATAAAAAGAATTTAAAAAGGTAATTATTATCCCTTTATAATAGCATCAAGTCATTTAATCTGTTAATTGAAAAAAAGTAAAAAAAGTCTCAAATTTAATCAAATAAAAATGAGGCACAAATTAAACTACACAAATTAGTTCAATTGAATTTTTTTCCCTTTTATATTATTTTATCAATTATTTTATAAAAAAAAAATTAGTGCAGGGATTAATCAGGCATTGATTTAGGAAGTGTGTCCTCCATCAATATTGAAGTCAAAAAAAAAAAAAACAGAAAAAGTCTTCTTCTGCCAACATTTTAGAAATCATTAACATTCTTTCAGAAAATTAATTGACTTTGGAATTAGATGAAATTTCAAGAATTAAAGAATTTAATATCCTTAATTATAAGATTATTTAACTAAATTATCCTTGATTTTTCTCTCTTACATTTTCACTCAGTTTATATTTCACTAATTGAAATTACATAATGGTGAATATAGAGGAAAGTATTGAGTATTTTTTTATTATTCTAAAAAATTAATTTTTGTCTAAACAAAAAACAATATATACTCCATTATATTGTCTAATAATAATAACAATATTATTATTATTATTAATAGGAGGATATTTATTTGATATACATGCACTCATGTCTCACAATAAAATATGCAAGTTTAATTTGGAATGATTAAAATATAGAAGAAAAGGTACACGAAGCATATATATATTAATAATAAATATATGTTGTAAGAGGTATCATTATTTATTTTTTGGAATGATTAAAATATAGAATAAAATATTTTTTTAAAATACCCTACTTGATTGTTAAAATTATGAATTCAAATGAAATGGTGGATGGTGTGGCCAACATTATCAAATATGATGAAATGCGTTACTTAGAAGTAGTAGGTTGGCCATCTTTCATTTTCTTTATTTCATTTTTTAATGTTTTGATTAATTAAATAAAATAAATATTGGTGCAAGTTAATTTTGTAAAATAACTTTGGCTTTTGTGACGACCCATCATCTTAAGATGAGAAATTTCATATTGGTAAAATATAGGAGAAATATTTGGTATATGAGTAAACAAGTCTTACCTACTAGTGACGTGTTTTAAAGTTGTGCGGCTCAAAGCGAACAATATCATCAGCTGGTTAGTTCGTTATAGATGATATCAGACTCACTCATGTATCAGTTTTATCGATTTGGACCAGAGTTCAACTAAGTTTAGGCGAATCTCGGTAAGGCGGGGCAAACCTCGGTATTGAATTTAGGTAAATTTCATACGGTGGAGCAAACCTCAGCGAGGACGCTGAGTCCAACCTCAGTGCTGAATCTAGGCAAATCATAAAGGGGGTGTATGTAATAACCCATCTATTTAGGCGAATCTCGATAAGGCGGGGCAAACCTTGGTGTTGAATCTACGCAAATTCTATGCAGTGGAGCAAATCTTAGTGAGGACGTTGAGTCTAACCTCGGTGTTGAATCTAGGCAAATCATGATCTCAGCGAGGACGCTGAGTCCAACCTCGGTGCTGAATCTAGGCAAATCATAGAGAGGGTGTATGTAACAACCCATTTGTTTAGGCAAAATTTAATAAGGCGGGACAAACCTTGGTGTTGAATCTAGGCAAATGTTATGTAGTGGAGCAAATCTCAGTGGAGACATTGAGTCCAACCTCGATGCTGAATCTAGGCAAATCATCTCAGTGAGGACGCTGAGTCCAACCTCGGTGCCGACTCTAGGCAAATCATAAAGGGAGTGTATGTAACAACCCATCTTAAGATAAAAAGTCTCACATCGACAAAATACATGAGAGATGTTGAGTATATAAGTAAACAAGTCTTATCAGATTGGATCGTTACAACTTTTCTAAACAAAATATTGATGTTCTTCACCATGGAAAAAATAATTGGTCTATATATAACTAAACTAGATCAAACAAATTAATTGAAGAACAATAAAAAATTTAAATAATTGAAACTTTTTATTTTGGTATGAGAAAAAGTTGAAACTATCAATTATTGTGTATTTGTGTCCATTATTTAAAGCTCATCAAGGAAATAATTGATGAAACTAAAGTGAATACAACCAAATTTGGTACACTCAACTAAATTTTAATGAATGTGGCTATCCTTGATGTACTAATTTATGTTGTTGGGACACTTAAATTGAAGTTATATGTAATTATAAAATTTAATTTAATTTATTATATTTTTAAATTATAAACTCAGATCTATTATTTATTATAGTTTGAATGAATTTATACATAAATTTATGTGCCATATGAAAATTAATTATTACGTTGAATTTGACTTAGTGATCACATGAAAAATGAAAATAATATAAGGAAAAATTGAAGGTTTCATGTATTGCCACTCAAAAATCGAAAGTTTTTATTTATATTTATTTTGCATCGCTCATCACATATACTTTTTTTGTCATAAATTATTTATCATTTTTCTCTCTTCAAGAGTTAAACTACATAAATCTTAACAAATATTTTCAGAAATGTATAGTTTTTTTTTTTAATATTTTAAATTTTAAAAAGAAATTGATTTAATTTAGTTTTTCATGGAAAAGGAGGAAATAATTTGATTGCAATATAATAAATGATTCATAACGAGACCATATGCCCTCTAAATGACAGTATTAATTATAGCAATTAATGTTCACGTTGTTAGATAAGTTTGATTTATCTCGACAGAAATTACATCTATTTTAATTAATATTTTAAAATATATTATTTCATCATATTAATATGCAAATAATTATAATTTATAGTTTTTTTTTTATAATTTTTTAATATTAAAATTTTTAATTTTATATATCAATTTAAATTAAATTTAACTATATAAATTAATTAAATTAATTTTTTTTTAAATATAATAATTATTTTGAAACGAAGGAAGTAATGACTTACGAAAAGGTAGAAAGATAAAAGATAGGGCAAATTAATGCAAATATGCAATAAAATAGATAAATTCAACTTAAATGAAAAATGTAGATTACAAATAATAATGCAATACAAGAACTTCCATTTTTTTTAGCAATATTATTTGTTAAACTAATTAAGTCAATTGCATTTAATTGTAATTGCACATTTATTACTTCAGCATAAAATTCCAAACAATCTAGAATTATTAACCCAAAAAGGGGCAAAACAAATTAGAATTACAAAGAAGTCAATAATAATAAGTTGGATGCGAAGAGAATAATGTGTGTATATGCAACTGTTAGTTCTGTAATATAATAGCAATGTAGAAATTAGAATTTAAACTAAAATACGTTCAACAATTTGAGTTCACAGATTAAATTTCTTAAGGACACGCAGTAAATTCTGTGTACTCAGATTGTTGAACGTATTTTAGTTTAGATTTTGATTTCTGCATTGCTATTAAATTATAGGACTAACAACAACTTCATTATTTTCGTGTGAAGATAAAGAGATTATTTTTAATAAAGATACTACTCAAATAAATGATATAAAAAACTGAGTATGTAAAACAAATACAATAGCGAATAATTTAGAGAAGATAACAATAACATAACAAACAATACGATAACTGAAGCAAAAGAAACAACACGCAACACTAAAAGAAAGAAGGTAAAAAGAGTAACAATAACAACAAGAGAATTAGACAACACTCGTCTACCTACCTACTAACTTGATCTTTACTCTAATTCTCTATCTTGCATCTAGAGCTATATCTTTGATAGGAGGATAAGACGATATGATGAATTGAAAAGTACTTTCGCCATATCCAGTTCTATCCATATCAGCTAACCACTGGGCCAAACTAATACTATCGCATTTATAAGTATTCTATGAGCTAAGAGAAGAATATAGCGACATCTAAGACTAGTTTTGCCTCAAAAGAATCTCTTCTTGTACTCACTAACCTATCACTAAAACATATGTACGTTGTATAGTCTAAACTACCTCAATCCCACTTCACTGTGAACCAAAAAAAAAGGGCAAAATAAATAACAATTACCAAACCCAAAAGAGGACCATAAAAAAAGGCAATTATTTTTTAGAAATATTAACCATTATTTTCCCTCCAAGAAGAAAATATGTGTAAAATGTTAATAGACAAATGTGAAAAGAGAAAAATGGAGAGTTGAGAGAGAGAGACATAAGGTAGACGTGTAAGAAAAAGGAAAAGGTCCTATGTCTCCCCCGCTCAATTTGAGGAACAACACAGAGACACAACCAAATTTTCCTCTTTCTCTCTCTAATTTCTCCTACACAAATTCCTTTGCTTGACTCTCGCTTTTCCGTTACCCAATCTGCTACACTTTCCTCACAATCAAAAAGCCAATTCTTTCACTTTCTTACAACATTTCCCTCTCCTCTTCCAATGGATTTTGTTTGAAAAGGTGACATTTTGTTCTGACCCCACATCTTCAAATCCTATCATAACCTCTTATTCATCGTTTTCTTGGACTTTTTGGGGCTGCATTGTTGATGGGTCTTGTCTGATTACTGATTCATTCGTTCAATTCTCCCTTAATGCAGGAACTTTTTTGGTGGGGTTCATTTTGATTTTGATTTTGATTTTGTGTTGATGATCAAGATTGACGAATGTTATTTGTAATTACACCATGACGACTAATCGTACCGCTGATGCATCTAAGGTTCTAAAATTCTCATCTCAATGTTTTTCTCTATTGCGTTTACTCTGATGTTTCATATTCTTGTTTAATAATCAGGTTGAAGGGCCTAATCAACCCCCTCCCACACCTGGGGCTAATGATCAAGTTCGTGGTGGAAATAAGGTCAGCTGCTTTATTCAGTTCAACATTTTGATTCATTGTCCTTAATCTCTTTCTCTAATGGTGCATAAATTAGAGAAGACCCTTTTCCTTACTTTTCACAAAATGCTTGAAAACATATTTAGAATTCACAAAAGTCACTTTTTTTAATAATGGTATCTAGTAAGAGCAATAAAGAATGGGATATAAACTGAGAACATGTATTTCATCCTGTAATTCGTCGACAAACTTTGGATAAATGACTGTTTCTACACTATTAGTTTTTGTGGGAGAGATGTGTCCTTTTTAGGAGTGTTACCTGCTCATTAGAAACAAAATTGATCCTGTACAATTTGAAGACTCAAGAGAGTGATCTGCTTCTTAAAGTTGAAAGTTCACTCAGCTCTGCAGCTTTGCCTAAAAACAATTGTCCATTTCCATGTATTTGATACTTTACTAAATAGTTGAGTAAATTTAGAGATTTTGGATGCTATACACTCTAAAGAAGATAATAATGGAGTTGACTGAAGATAAAAATTTGGTCTTGGCAGGTCTACAGAAGTGGTAACTTGTTTTTATCATCAAAAGGTCTGTCTTCTCTTCTATGCTCTAATTTTTTGCATAAAGTCGCGAAATAGAACATGATTTCTCCTCTCTTGTTTTTATCTCCCTCTTTCACACTTCTGTTTCCTATTTCCAGTGTCATGTTTCTTCTTTTGATTCAAAGTTATTTTATTTATTCTTTTTGTTGCACTAAAATTCTATAACATCACATGTTTACTATGTAGTTGTAAGAAACATTTTAGTTTTGTGTCTTGGCCTCTAAATGAGGGAGGAGGAACTTGGTATTACAAGCCATAAATGTAGGCCAGAAAATGGTATAATAGCTGAAGAGTGTGTAATTTTTAGTGTTTTGTGTTGGCACACTTCTGTTTATACCCATTAGAGAACTTCATATCATGTGTTTAGTAAGATCACCCCCCCCCCCCCACCCACCCACCTACCCCCAAAAAAAAGAGAGGAAAAAAAAATAAAGGATCTGTGATAGTTCAATTTCTAGTATT
The DNA here is from genome assembly GCA_038996855.1 of Solanum aculeatissimum. NCBI lineage: Eukaryota > Viridiplantae > Streptophyta > Magnoliopsida > Solanales > Solanaceae > Solanum > Solanum aculeatissimum. The sequence goes on along the minus strand of JBCEWC010005893.1, from coordinate 6,252 downwards.
CTTCCTTGTGAAGCACAAAAAGAATAAAAAAGCAAATAAAAGCATCTTCCACAAACCAAAAAATTTCTGCTTTCAAATGACCACGTTAGATTTGAAGTTGACTCTCCTACGAATAAGAATGATTTTTGTCATGTATTTGCAGCAATGAAAAATGGGGTTGCCATGCATGGTCTTTGATTATAGTTATTTGTGGATATCTTTCATGTAACCATTTGATGTGTAGTTCTCTCAGCTCATTTTCCATTAGTTAAAAAAGATATTTTTACTGTAACTTTATGCAGAACATAAATTATTTTGAGGAAAGTAATAACACTTTTTTCTGTTCTTTTTGATGCTCTGCTTCTTTAATCTCTCTTGACAAATATTTTAGCTACTTTGGTTGTTCTATTTCCTTGTGTTCTGTCAGATATGCTTTATTGGTTTGTATTACATGTGGCCAACAGTTATTTGCTAATTTCTAGTTAAAAAGAACAGAAATTTGGAGTTTTAGGCGTATACTCAACATATTCCATATCTTTATAAGAAAGTTATAAGAAAAATAGAGATGTTTTACTTGTATAAAATTTAGGTTTTAGTTGTTATTTCTGTTATCTATTGCATGTAGGAATTGGGTGGACATCATGGAAGAAGAGGTGGTTCATTCTAACTCGTACCTCATTGGTCTTCTACAGAACTGATCCTGTAAGTTTGATGTTGTATACTGAACACATCATTTCTTACTACCTAGTATAACCTAAGTTAGTTACTTGCTTATTATGCAAGTATTCGACAAATATCATATCATGGTTTATTGTATTCTGTAGTATGCCTTCTTGGTTTCTTTTATTCTAACTCATTAGAGTGGTTCGTGATCGTGAATTGGGTTTTACTCTATATGTATATTATATGGGTGAGTAGTATCTAAAGAGCTCCAATGAGGTGCTTTCCATGTTGAAAGCTATCCAATAAGCATGAAGAATAGAGATGAATTATACATCGATTAGCCCCCCACACCAAATTTGTCATTTTGTAATAAAGATGGATCAAGTACTTACTGATGTAGCTACAATTAACATCACTCTTCTCGGGCTCTCCAACTACTTATGAATGTAACTTCAATTAACATCACCACTCTCGGGTTACTAAAGACATGCTAGAAATGAATTATGGGTTGGAGTAATCACGAATCAAGCGAGCTCCCATTGCATAAACTAATGTGGTAGTAAACCTTTAATTCTAATTTAGTGCTTTTTGAACCGTCGGGCAAGGTTGCCCTTCACATGGCTTTAGCTGTCACAATTTCAAATAATGTCTGAATAATCTCATGCAGATCCTTCATTTGACTTAACATGCTCAAATCAAATCCTCTTAGGATTTCTTTCGTCCTTCTGAGCTTTTTAGGTCCATCTAACAACTACAATTCATCTTCTACCTTGAAATTGCATTCTTGAATGACTCACTCTTTCCCTTGTGTATTGATCACGGGTCTTTTTGACGACATTTTCTAATGAATGACTTAGTTATACATTTGAGCATTTATTATACATAAATGGTTTCAGAAAGATTGTGATTTTGATAACAACGAGGTTAGGGAGATTCCAAATTTTAGAATTGAACATTTAGAAGTGCAAAAGCAAAAATAGAAAAGAATCTGAAAACTAGAAATAAAGATTTGGGAAATTCGAAGGAACAATCCAAGAATTTTCAAGAAAGCGATGTTCTAAAGTTTTGACCAGATCTAAGTACCAATGTATAAATTTATTAGAAGAAATCTAAAGCCCTTACTTGAGAAAACGAATCAAAATGATAGATTCGGATCTTGACTATTTTATGAGTAACTTAAGACAACAATTAGTATGTGGAAACTAATCGCCTTCTAAAGAATACCAAAAAGGAATCAAATATACCATAGAAACTAGAAAGATATTACCTTATACTTTGAGCTATGAAACTCGTAAAGGTTGAAAGATAAATTCCCGAAGTGCAAGTCATAAAGGTTCAAAAGAACTTTCAAAATATTAGTAATTTCAATTAATGTGTTCCTAATAATTTAAAAACACTTCTATTTATAGGAGAAACGAAGGTGGCGGCAGCCCTAATAAAACCCTAAAAGAATAATTCGGAATGTAGTAAAATAAAATCCTACCTTGGTGGCCAAGCTAGAAACTAAAACCCTAATATTTGTGGCTGAACTAAGGCCTTTTTGGGCTCTCTTGGTTGTGGTTTTTGAGCCTCATTTGGGCTTGATTGAGTTGCTGGTTTTAGCTCCACTTAAAGGCTGAAATAGACCTCTTTTTGGATGGTTTTGGGATCTTTTGGGCGCCACTTTGGACCTCTTCATTCTTCAAGGCTGAATTTTGGACCCCAATATTTCTTCTCTTGGAATTCAACTTGGGTCACTAAATAGTTGTAGCATTTGAACAATTCATCTTCCTTGAGCTTGAACTCTTCCTCCCCAGCAAGACACCTTTGGATCTGCGATTGAAGCCCCGTGAGTGAACTCCTGTTTGAAACCTTGTCATGGGCCTCCTTGGAGCTTCTAACGCCTCTTCCTTGTCTTTCAATGGAGTAGAGCTTCCACAGTCATCATCAGTTCCACTTGTAATATTATATTTTGTATTCCTCTTAAGGTTTACTAGTGTAGATTAAAGCATGAACAATTAGAACAAATTTCTTCCTTCATTTAGCTTAGTTTGAATTTACATCTTTACCTTATAATATACATTCTCTATGTCAATTATACCTTCAAATCCTATTCAGGTTCATAGTGTAGCATCTTGTATTGAAAATCATTTGGTTGATGAAATCATAGTAAGCTTATATTCGATCAGTTCATTTAATATCTTCCATCAATAGTATTAGCTAAGTGTAAATATTTTCCTAACTCCTATTTGTTTTTGATAAGTCCATGAATCCTATTTGTTACCAATCATCTAATGCTTCACAATGCATCATCTTGAGTGCTCAATGGTCTCTTTGACTTATTTAAATTTTTCTCGATGACTTTATGTCCTTGACGGATTCTTTTCAGAATGCTACTCCTCAAAAGGGAGGTGAAGTGAATTTAACTCTGGGTGGTATTGATCTCAACAGTTCAGGCAGGTTGGCTTAGTATCTATGCTTAAGATAGTTCCTAGACTGGGTTCCTTTTGACAAGTTACACCAAAATGGTGAATAATTATAGTTTTTTTCCATGAATATGCAGTGTGGTTGTCAAAGAAGACAAGAAACTGTTGACTGTACTATTTCCTGATGGTCGTGATGGACGAGCTTTCACACTCAAGGTGCCATTATTTCTGATCGTTTTTTTTTCTGTCTTTAATAGTTTTATCATTTTTCTGTTGTTTGTTGTCATCCTTAAATTGAGTTTTCATTTTCTCATCTCTCATTATATACGGGAAGATTATGCTCCTTACTGGTTTATGCTCAATTGTGTAACTTTACCATTTAAGTATCTAAAGACGATCCAAAGTACACAAATAAATCTGAAATATAGATATTATTATGAGTACATTATAAGTTGGAAGCTCGAGTTTATTTATTTGTTTCATTGCTGATAATCTATTCAATCATACCTAGAATTCTACAAACTTATTAGTTCTCTTCAGTTTATTTGAGAGTTAAAAACAGTCCCTCAATTTGCCAAAATTAATAATCACCTAATTAGTAGTTTCAAGCTCTTAGGCAGAGTGGTAACCAGCTTGCAAAGTAACTTTTATAGTTTTACTCCCTCTGTCCCAGTTTATGTTAAGGGTTCAGAGTACGAGGGTCGAAACACTTTATTTTGACTTTGAACTTGTGTATAGATTCTACAATTTTTTTGAAATAAAGTTTACATATTTGAAAGCTACGCAAAAAGTTCTACAAGTGAACATAGTTAATGATTTAAAATATTTTAAGGAAATTTGAGAAAATTGTAGTCGGAAAAGAAACTGTTTTGACTCCCCGAAAAGTGACACATTTACATAAAATGGGACAGAAGGAGTACCAGTTACTTTTCACATTGTAAGTCGAAGATAGTGGCCTTTATTTATTCTCATGTTTAGTCATCCATGTCCTTGGTAGCTCTCCATACCTAAGGTATATATTTTATTTTCCTGTATCATGACAAATGGGTTCACTCGACGTGCTTTTTGCTGTTTGAATTGTTGCATTGTAACATCATGATTATCATTAGCATTCTAGGAATCTGTTTCTGTAAAGTATAAAACTTAATATAATCTAAGAGCTTTGATGTCGTAGGCCGAAACATCAGAAGATTTGCTTGAGTGGAAAACTGCACTTGAGGAAGCTTTGGCAAATGCACCTAGTGCTGCTCTTGTAATGGGCCAAAATGGAATATTTAGGAATGATCAGGCCAATGCTGCTGATGTTTCACTTGAGCAATGTAAGTTCTCACTAATCTGTTCTAAATGGCCGGCGTCTGGTATGCGTCTTGCATGTTGAGGAATGAAATGTGAACCTGCTTGCAAAGAAACTTTACTAATTTTGATTTATAAGGAACTTTTTCTACGAACGCAAAATAGTCGAGCTGGTTCTGTTTTTCTATATGTATGTATAACTTCAATGAGTGTTAGGTATACATCTCTGTTTCTATGGTAAATACATGTCAGTTTTTCAGTAGAGAAGTTGTTTTTAGAAAGCTTATGATCTCTGTTCGCAGGAAGTACAAAATCTGACTGGCCTACCAAATAACTCAGTTACCACAATGGCTTATGCATCATACTGTTCTTTATCTTGCTATTGTTGTTGCCTGATGTATTTACTGTAAAACATGATATACTTTTCATGGTTCTAATTTTTCAACCTTTGTTTATAATTTCATTTTGCCTTTGTAGCTAATGATAGACAGCCTGTGAAGTCCTTGGTAATTGGTCGTCCGGTTTTACTTGCTCTGGAAGATATTGATGGAACTCCATCTTTCTTGGAGAAAGCCCTGAGGTTTGTAGAAGAGCATGGTGAGCTTCTTCTACTGTGTGAAATAACTATGGGATGGCTGCTTCTGTAACATGTTACTTTCTTAGCGTCCAGCATCAAATTCCAAATATTTCTTTCATCTGTAAAGGATCAGTTGTTAGTGGGGCTTATTCCCAAGTGGATGTTCTAGCTTAAAGAACGAGAAGATCTAGTATCCATTTTTCATCAAATCAGATGCATTGTTTGCTTTCAGTATCTAATTTGTGTGTGTTTGAGATAGTCCAATTAGAGGATTCATAGTGGTTATAGTCTTTAGGGGAATGAGAGACCAATGTAGGTGGACCCCAGCTGCCAATCCCATTCACTGCAGAAGTCTATTTTGCAATGTTATTTACCTATTGTCCCCTTGCTTTGTAGAATTTTCTTTTCAGCTGAGGGTCTACTGGAAACAACCTCTCTACCCTACAGAGTAGGAGTAAGGTCTGCCGTATATCCTACCCTCTCTAGACCCGCACTTGTGCGATTACACTGAGCATGTTTTTGTTATTATTTAGCTATTGTCCCATGTTACTAGGTGGATGTGATAACTGTATCGACTATGCCAATGGGTTGCTTTTCAAACCGATTCTAGGCTTCAACGTTGAGATAAAATGTCAAAACTTAAAAGTTTAATACTCCATCCATTCTGAAGTTTCACTTTCTAAGAGTCAAAGAATTGAATCTTTGACTAAGATTTTCTAAGAGGTAGTAAGCTCACATCCTCCGCAACTGGTAAGTTGGAGGTTTGAGTCTTGTGGAGGATAAGTTGGAGGCGATCTGGAGGGTAAGTAGGAAATTATTTATCCTTCTCGAGGGTGGGGAAATACAAAAAGAAGGAAAAGTTTAACTTATATACTTCTTGTGTTATATCTAAAGTGCTATTCGGACTTTGGTTAGAGAGAAATAGTTTTGGGTTGGGTTTTGGAAAAATATATGCCTGAATTTGATTCTGGTAAACTGTTATATTGATAAAAAGATCATTAAAAGCCTGACATATTAGATTAGAACCAACTAAATAGTTTCTTTCTGCAGCCAAATGCATTTAACTGTAAAGGGAGGCCAAAATGTAGTTGTAAAATGGAAAAACTGTTTCTAATTGGGCTGTTTCTGAAAATTTCTGTTGGTTTCGAAAACCAATTTTAGTAAGAGAATATTTCTATGTCCAATTTAAGGATGAGAGTCAGTCAAGTTACGTTAATAAAAGTTTGATAATTAGTCAAGTTGAGTCTATAAAAGTAAAATGAACGAAATATTGGGACATGAGATTTATAGTCAATTAGTTCTTTTATGGTTTTAAAATGAATTGCATGTACTAGC
>JBCEWC010005892.1:0-24070 GCA_038996855.1 Solanum aculeatissimum | reverse complement strand
AGCATGTCTCTTGTTTGTGATTGATGTCCTCAAGCCCTAGTCTTAGCACATTCGAGGACGAATGTTCCCAAGGGGGATGTAATATAACAACCCGAAATTTTTTGAAAACTCCTTATGGTTGGACTTGTATGATGTACTACTGGTCATGGTTGAGTTTTGGTAGTCAGGGGTTGAGTTTAAGTGGCCGAATGAAAAACGGATCATTTGGTGGCCTAGAGAGGCCATTTGGGCAGTAGATTTTGAACTAGAATAACTTTTGATGTGTGTGGAATCATGTGGGCTGTTTATATAAAATTGAATCTCTTTGAGTTAGCTTCGCAACTAAACTATTTTCATTTGATTCGGAGTTCGTATGAGAGAGTTATGGCCCAAACAGTGGGACTGCCAGAAATTCAGAAGACATTGGAGATAGGCCCTGAAAAGAGACCAAGGAAAGGGACACGGACCGTGAGCTTTGGTACGGTCCGTGTGGGGCTCCGTATGAAGGTCCGGTGAGCTAGGGGTGGCCAGGAACCACCCCAGGATACAAGTCTTAGGCCACAGACCACCCCACGGTCCGTGAGCCAGTACACGGTCCGTGAAGTGACCCGTCAAGTGAGGCAGTGGCTTGGCTTGGCTTGGGAGTTGATTCCTGGGCCAAGTTTGGCTCCACGGACCGGTACACGGTCCGTGTGATGCCACACAGTCCATGAAACCTCCCGTGAAGTGGTCGAGAAAGTCCTCCGAGAGTTCGTGTTGAAAATTTGGTTAAGTGTCATTTGATTGGGAGTTATACGTACCGTGAGTCAAGCTAACGACCACTGTAGTACCTCCGTGTGACTCTGCTTAGAATTGAAAAGTCTTTCATTAATGGTAATTTCGTGATTTAATATCTCCCCAAGCCCCTTTTAGGTATCCTAAGGTCTCATAAACCCCTAAATCAATCCCCAAACCCTCATTCATCTACTCTAATTCTCCTACATTCACTTTGAGAATTCTAAAATCCTCTTGGCCTCCATTGAAGAAATCTTGAAAAATTTGGGGAAAACAACCTTGACCAAGTTTGACCTTGCAATTCTTTGGTGAAATTAAGGTATGTGGGACTTGATTCAAGGATACTCTTTCATCCTTGAAGACCCAAGAACCCTAACTCTTTAAATTTGATTTTAAACTTTTGATTAAGTTATGGGTTCTTCCATTATTGATGTAGATTAGTGTTGGAAATTGTGTGTTGTAGTTTTTAGGTGATTTAAATATGATTTTAAGCTTGAATTTATGAATGCTCATTGAAACCCTTATTGATCAACTTGCATGTCCCTTTTCATGATTTAATTAAGCATGGGTAACTTGCACTATGACTTTGTCATGTATTTCTACATGATTTATGATGAAATATCTTTCAAATTGTGAAATAAAGTCTTGATTCCATTACCCATGTTCTTGTATCTCATTCATGGCATGTGCATGGTTATTGTTATGATGAAACTCTTCATGAAACTCATGTTTTGAATGTTATGCTAAGATATGTAAGGCTTGTGATCACATAGTCTCCTTGTTATGACTCTATGAGCATTTTGGGTGCTTGCACCATATTAACAGTATAAGGTATTTTCGTGCGAAGTTCAAATCTTATTCCCCGTTTCGCCTAGGAATAAATTTGGGCCAATTTTACTCTACTGGGCAATAGGTCTACACGCGATTGGTTATGGACTTTTCTGGATGCGTTTTGAATCATCCAAAAAATTATTTTTCAATACGGGTTATCTAAAAATCTAATACTACTCCTTTCCTATAAAAGTTTGGCCCTGAATAAGAATAAGAAGTCAGATTTGTGAAATCATGTATAAATTTTGAGATATTGAAGAAATACACTATCGAGAATTTTTTCAATGTATGAGAGAGGTGTTACATGGCCCTAGTGTCAATCGACTTGGCTGATTGGGATATATAAAATATGGTAACCTTTGTGATCTGGGGTTGGTCTTCTGAAGCTTGAGCCTCTGTCTGTGCAGATAGTAATGAAGATGGGGTAGAGGAGGAAGGAAGTGAGGCCGAGGAAGAAGGTATACCTATCTCAGGTACCAACTTTGTAGTGTGTCAGACTCAAGTGTTTCAACATCTATAACCTACATGGTGTTTGCTGGCTTCTTCCTATCCTTGTCCTCCCCACCATGCTGAAACTCAGCTTCAATGCACCAGATATATATGGAAGTTGATGGAGTGATCTCAAAATTAGTTTTATGAACAAAGGGAACTCCAACATTCTAGCATAATGCAGTAATTATACTTGGAAATGGGAGTGAGGTATGAAGTTGGTTGGCTCTGGTAAGGATCTCGAAATCAATGATTTAACTTCCTAAGGTCCATAATACAACCAACCAATCTTTCCTTCAGGTGTCGAAGGATAGGTTTATTTTATGATAGCATGAGGTTGCTGCTGATAAATCCAAACCAAAACCTTGTAGGAATGTTCAACTCTTTATTTTCTATCATCACTCCTTCACTCAACCATAAAAGGGATGCAATACCAATCATTGGGGCTAACTGTGCTTTGATATTATCAAGGGTTTTCTTTTCAACCATGTCAGCAAGATCATGCGAATTCAAAAAAATGTATCTTGCTACAAGGAACAGGCCTACCTCAAACTTCAATAATGTCAACCGACTTCGGAGCAATATTTGTCTGACCCGTGCTCTTTGGAATCACTCTAGCATAAGATTCATAAAACTCTCTGACCTAGCTTTGAACATAAGGTTCCAGAAGTGTGGTGAAGTGTTAAAATTGATGGAACTTCAAAGTGTCCCACACCTCAGGGAAACTATCAACTACCCCATTAGTAGACAACCTCTGCTCTTCCAAAATAGTTCTCAGCCCTACAAATTTAGACCTATTTAAATGTTGGGGGACTATTGTCTCCCGGATAGTTTGGGAGGTTTGAAGGAGTGGGTAATGCAGTGCTTTGGACCTAGCGTCGATTCAGTGCCATTTTTAACTCAGATTCGAAGCCAGAGGTTCATGAATTGGGGTTCCAGACCCCACTTGATCATCATCCAAGCTAGTACATTCTACATTAAGGGATCCTTCCTCATCACTTCTAGGATCCCTTGGGTCAATTATCTTTCTTTTGCCTTTGCCGCATTCTTCCCTATAAGATCTTAGTGGTCTTTGTTCCACCTGCTCGATTGTTATGATGACTGTCCGAGCTGGCCGGGATCTTCTATGAGTCAGAGTGTCCTTTTTGCAAGCCATATCTGCTAAACAATCTAAACATGTGTGTGAGAATCAACGGTGTGAAAAGAAGAATAAAAATAAGCATCATAAAATAACCTTGGTAAACAGGTCATTTTGCTCGCCGAACGTGTTTGGCGAATTTGCAAACTAATTCGGTGGTTAAAATAATTGTCATCTTTCTTTACAGAATCTAGGTTCTAAATTATTGTCATATTTTGTGATGGAGATACGCATTTGACAATTTGCCGAATTGATTTAGCAGTGAACAATACCATCGCCGAATGTGACAAAACTCAAAGTTAAAAGCCTATTATAAAAGGTGGTGTGTGAGGCAATTCGACACATTGCTGAATCAATTACGATGGTTAGGAATGACCATCCCTAAAAATGACTGTCAAGGCAAATTTCTTCCATAGTTTCAACATCAAGCATATTACAAGAAAATACGAGAAACTTCACAAAACCATATTAATAGATCATCACACTCATTCTAGGGTCTAGTTCTTCCTAATATTCAATTCAAACACTTGAATTCAACCAAACAATGACTTTACCCTTAAGAAAGACTTCATCCGCTCTATCATTTGGCAATTTCAAGTCATTTGATCAAAATCACGAGTTACTTAGACTTCACCCACAACACACAAGGCAAACAAACCCAATAAGCATGCATTGACAACTATAACATCAAGTAATCGAATTAAATGTCCCTATAAAAGCTACATCACAGGGTATTACGATCAAATTATGACAAAACATGATCATATTAATTGATTAGGAACCACAACAATCAATTATGACTTGGACCCATTACCCTAATACAATCAGATTCATCAAGAATCATTAAAATAAAAATAGCTCAAAAATAAAAACAAAGGGCCAAAAATATACCTTGATATTGATGTATCCTTAACTCCGACGATAACACTCAACACATACCTCTACTTGGAGGTTGAAGCAGTCGTAACCAAGTATTTAACCTAACAATGATTAGGATCATTCCCACGAGGAATATGGTAGACTCTTGATTAGCATAACTTGTAAAGCGAATTGATTAACCGTACTATCTCCATGAAATCAGGAGAATAAATACAAGGAGGGGGGTTTTGCAAGTAAAATTAAAATCTAAACTAAAATTGCACGTGTTTGTAATCAAGAAATAAATGAACTAGGGTTATGTGTTCCCCATGACACCCTAACTAATTGCTTTTGGATACTTGCAACTCTTTTCTAGTGTGTAGGTGCAGGATAGTAAGCTATGTTCTCCTAAACCTTGATCCGGCGTATAGGTGAATTTTATCACATTACTTGATCTGTCTCAGTGATGTTGCTTTACTAACCCTTACTTTCTCCCAAAACAACCTTACTTAATTTAGTTAGATTGATTAGTCAGGAAAAATCGATCAACTCCTATTAATTAACTCTTTTCCTATTACTCACTTCCTTGATCTGGAAAGTGATAATACTATCACTAGTTCTAACATTGGCCACCCGTTAAAAATCAATGAAAATAAAGAGATTAATTAATACATCCTAACACCATCTAAGAATTTGCAAAGTATCCAATTTTATCTTAGTTAGTTTGTCATGGTTCCCACAACCCTAGTTGTGGATTTAGCCATGCATGCTTGAAACGTTTTCAGAAATTATGCAAGAAGAATACATAATTAAAGTACTTATACACTAGAATAGATGAACACAAATCTAATTTTTCAATAGAATTGGAAACTTGAATCAAAAGATTGTAATAAAATCACAAAATAATGTTCTTTCTCTCGATCACTGTTCTATTGCTCTCTCTGTCGTGTCTCCCTAAAAAAACTTTAAAAACCTATTTATAGTACTTAAAATACAAAGACAAAATGAAAAAGGATAACTATGTCGGCATCATTTATGAGCAGCTTTTATGGCTTGTGTAGCAGTTCATGGCTCGTGGATCGTGGTCTCGTGGATCGTGGTCTCGTGGTCTCATGGAATATAGTTGCTTTTTATAGGCACCTTTCACAAAACCATCACATGGTCCATGTAGGATTCCACGACCCATGAAGGGTTTCATCAAAGACACTTTCAACAACTCACCAATCTCTGATCTTCACTTCACGACCACACTCTACGACTCGTACTATGGTCTACGACTCATGGTCCTCTCTCTATGAGTGTGACTCACTTTTCTCCCCGGTACTGGAACATCAGATGAAGCCTTCTATATGACTCGTGGAATGATCCATGACTAGTAGAGGGTCCCGTAAACTGCCAAAAACTCCTGCAATTCTTTACTTCAAGCCCAAAATCAAGCCAACACTGAAATCTTGCAAAATAAATATAAACACACATCAAATCTACTAATATCATTTTGAGAACACAAAAAATCTCAAGTTTCAAGCATTAAAAGTGTTGTATTTTTGTAGCACATCAATGCATAGACAATGCAAATGACAAAGTTTCATTTTGTTGTAGAATTTCCAATACAGTCCCAAAAAAGATGAAAAATCTAGATGCTAAAAAATTATTAGGCATTTAGGATATAAAGAAGGTAAAAAATGAAAAGTGAAAAGGTGCAAGAATTTGAAAAGTGCAAATAGGACGGTCAGACACAAAATTCGGCGATGCCTACTTACCCCACCAAACACATTTAACGATTCGCCAAATGTGTTCCTGACCATCTTTGCTTATAGTGCTTCAAACATTTTCATCTACACAAAAATATGGTGGAACTTTATATCGCCCAACCATGTCGATGATCTGCTGAACTGAAACTTTGACCGCCTAAATTAAAAAATCCTCAAGAGTCATCAACTGACTCAAACGTTGGTCAAAGGAGGGGTTACCATTTCAACTTGGTGATCCGTCGAGTGTCCATTCTTGTCATTTTTTTCTCACACTTCACAATCTCCACTTTAACATACCTCCACAAGTAACACCCATTATTTTAAATCTACGAACACCTTGGGTTACCTCCTAAGAAGTTCCTTAGTAAACGTAGTGACACGATAGAGTCCTTCTCACAATACTATTTTCTAATACGCTCAATGACCGACACCACCTTGAGGTTCTTAGGTAGCTTCATCGTGTTACAAATGTTGAACACAACCTCCTCATCGTTCACTCTAAAATTTAAATTTCCTCTCTCTACATTAACTAATTCTCTATCGGTAGCCAAAAATGGTCTACCAAGGATAATAGGCACATCCGCATCCACCTCATAGTCTAGGATCATAAAATCAACCGGTAAATTGAGCTTGTCTACCTTAACCAACACATCATGCAAAACACCAACCGGTCTTTTGATGGACCGATCAGTCATAAGCAATCTCATCATCATTGGTGAATGAGTGTCTAAGCCTAATTCTTCAATAATGTTCAAGGGCATAAGGTTGATGCTGGCCCCATGGTCGAAGAAAGCTTTACCAAATTTTCAAGCCCCAGTCGTACATGGGATAGTAAAAATATCTAGGTCATCCTTCTTCATATCCAAGTTATTAGTCGCAATCACACTATAATGGTGTGGTACCTCAATTATTCACATTCCAAGTTCCTTTTCTTAGTCACAAATTCTTTTATAAACTTAACATAACCTGACATCTCCACAAGGGCTTCTACCAACGGGATATTGATAGAGAGAGAGTTGAACATGGATAGAAACTTCTAAAATTTGGTGTCATCATTCTTTTCCTTCAGCCTTTGGGGAAAGAGATGATCAATCTTCACTTGGGGAGCTTTCAACTTTGTGGATGAGACAAGTTTGTTTGGGGGCACATCTTTAGTTTTACTTTATTCACCCCTAACCTTGACATTGATCTTACTTCTAGGATTGCCGAGAGAGTTACCTTTCTCATCAATCATCTTATCACCTTCCACTTTTGGATTATTGGCCCCTTCAAATTAATAGGTTTTGAGATTTTTATTTTGCTCACCATCTGGACTGGGTGTATTTCCTTCAATTACCTTGACACTTCTGGTTGTAATGGCCATGCACTGTTGGTTATCACTTTTTGGGATGGCCATTATATCACTAGGTAAGCCTCCTTTAGGTCATTGTTTGAGATGAGTTGAGATCGTTCCTAATTGCGTTTCCAAGTGCTTGATTGAATCCAAATGGGATGTTACTATTTGACTCAATAGAGAAAAGTTCAACTTTATTTCTTTTAGCATTTTATTATAAGCCTCCATTTTATTAAGAATTCTAGTGAGCATATCTTTAGTACGAAATCTTTCTAAATTCATAATAGGATCCTTAGTCTTCATCCTATTATGAGGGGAAATATAACGATCTCTTTTACCTTCTCTTTCTTTCCACCCTCCATTACCGTCTCTGCATTCCCTTTCCCGCCAAGCACCATTGTTGTTCCAGCCTTGATTCTTGGGTGGCCTTGGTAAAGACATCCAATAACCCATCACTTGGTTTCTCATGTACTGTACCTCCTCATTGTAACAAACTTCATAAGGAAATACATCAAGACATGCCACTAGTATAGCCAACAACATTTACACTCTTACGACCACCACCCATCACATGATTTGTCAATGGATCAAGTTGAATCATCATCTTAGCCATTTTCTCATCTCTTTCTTGATCCTTTGACAATTGCTCTTTGGATGGTCCCCTTGGCATAGAGGATATGAGGTCATCACGAGTGTACCAAGCTCGATTGATCTTTGTCATGCCATTCAACAAACCGAAGTTGCAACAAAAGATTGTTTCATTATGTCATCTCTCACGAATTGATCAAAATTCCTTTATTCATCACATCAAGGCTAACATAAAAATATTGAAGAAGAAAATGGTCAGACACACCATGATTTGGACATTGGAGCAAGAGCTTTTAGAACCTCAACCAAGTTTCATATAATGGTTCTCTATCAATTTTTTCAAGTTTTCAATGCTCCTTCTCAATATCAACATTTTTTAAGGAGGAAAGAATCTTTCAAGAAATATATAATTTAACCCCTCCCATAAGGTGATAGAATCTCGTGGTACTCCGCTAAATATCTCATAACTTCTCCAAACAAAGAAAATGGAAAAAATCTCAACCGAATAACTTCCTGAGTCACTCCCTTGAAGCTAAATGGAAAACAAACTTCCATAAAATTGTGTATGTGCTCATGTGGATCCTCATGCGCTAAGCCACCAAATAATCCTTTCAATTGGAGTAGTTGTAGCATAATACTTGTAACGTGGAAAGCAACATTGCCTGCGAGCGTGGGCAATCTAATTGCTCCAATGCTACTAACTTAGTCCCAATTAACATCATTCAGGTTTCCAATACCATCACTATTTCCACTTCCATTGGTACTCATATCTTCACATAAAAATGAAACGTAAAATAATACAAAAGAAAAGAAAAACAAGTAAGGAAGTTCAACTACAACAGATTAGTTCAATCGAACACATCTAATAAGAACACAACATTGTTCCCCAACAATGACGCCATTTTGATGTTCGCCTCAGCATACCTAAAAAATATTAAGAAGGTATTGCGGTCGTCATTACATATTTACCCAACAAGGAGTCGAGGTCAAATCCACATGGAATGGTTGCTCAAGTTTGGAAGTATTAATTTTAACTAAAGGATTATAGTGTTAATAAGAGTGTTTGCAACTAACATGTACGTAATAAATGATTGCAAGATTCAAATTAGAACAATAATTAGGAGATATGTCAAGGGTGTGTTAACATGGGAAAAAAATTCAACAAATGGGTCTTATAACTTGAATGAATGTGTCAATTAAATATGAGTAGGCTAGTATGCTTGTAACCACTATTTCTGATCAGATAATAGTAGTGTATCACATGAACTTATTATAGCTTTATATGCAAAATCACTATAGGACACGTTTATCCTAAGCAAGTTATAAGCAAACCTTCTAATACCTTAGCTGTTGAACCCAAATAAGGCATTCAAACAAAACCCATATTATTTCAATACTATCATACTCATTACACACTTCATTCATTCATATATAATGCAATAATTGAAGATCTAAACATAACCATGAGTTTCCAACCTCAAGATTTTCAGTTAAACATAGCAATGAATATGAACACACTTTAATTAACAACAAAATATTCAAAATAGATAAGACCCAGTCATAAATCAAGTACCCATATCAATCACACACCCCTAACAATAACGGTTTAGCCTGATATAATTAAAAGATAAAATTGCGTAACAATATCAGTTTCTATTGCAATGGGTAAGAATAAATACAAGGAATTAAAAAGAATCTCTTATCCTTTTGCTCCACTTTCTCTTTCCCAAGATTAATTTCCAAACCCTCTTATCCAAGGACGTGTACTTATCTCTCTAGAAGAAAGGTTCAGTGTACTCTTTGATAGTAGTCTCTAGAAATGTGATGTTAAAGTGTACCAATTAGTCCTTTCCAAATCCATTTTATACTCCATACAAAATTAGCCGAAGTTGTGCATGTTTCACCAATGGTAAGTCAAGGTCGGCCATCGCCGAACACTTAGCCGAAGTTGTGCATGTTTAACTGATGAAGGCGTTGGTCTCTATAACTTTAGGCGACATGACTGTGCATCGCCGATCCTATTTGGCAATTAGCAAAGCTTTCACCAGCTTTGCCTTTTTACTTTGCACTTGGGGAGTTGAACTATGCATCATTAGGTGGTCAGTGTCACCCTTCGATGATCTGCCAAATCAGTCGGCAACACCGATTTTGACTGTCTTTAAGGAACTTTTATTCCTTTGTCTTATGTTATTGAGTTTTTCCCTTCCACATACTTTCATCCTCAATTCTAACATAAAACACACAGATTAGTAAGCATATGAGGCATAATAGTATATTGAGGATAATATTTTATTGCTTTTTCAGATCTAAATGAGGCTAAAATATGGACTCATCACTGACTCATTAAAGTAAGGTGACCTTTTGGACTGGGTCTCTTATCAAAGCACGGACTTGTGCATGCCCCAGTCTATAGTCAAAACTCTACTATAGAAATAGGAGGATGGTACTCGGGACCGAATAGAACCATCAGACAATGGCTTTTGAAAGGTCTACTGATACATCTCTGACCAATCTCCATAGACTGAATTACCAATTTTAGGCTAATCGAGGCAACTTCTTCTAACTCAAACCATCTAACCGGGGACCTACACATTCTTCCGCATAAAGCCTCAAACTGTACTATCTTGATACTAGCATGGACACTATTGTTATAAGGAAACTCAATGAGCAGTAGGTGATCATCCTAATTTCCTTTCAACTCTGCACATAAGCCGTCAACATGTCCTCCAAAGTTTGAATTGTCCTACCGACTTGACCATCGGTTTGAGGATGAAGAAAGAAGTAAATTGAGCACCACGATCTGATATAATAGACATAGGTACACCATGCAACCTCACCAATTCTCGAATATACAAATTAGCATAATCTTTGGCAGTTTAAGTAATCTTGACCAGTAGAAAATGAGTTAACTTGGTCATCCGATCAATAATAACCCATATAGATTCAAATTTCTTACGGGTACGGGGAAAACCAACAAAAAAATCCATATTCACATCTTTCCACTTCCAAGTAGGGTACAGGGAAAACCAACAACAAAATTCATATTTACATCTTCCCTCTTCCAAGTAGGAATCTCAATATATTGGGTCAAACCACCGGGAATTTGATGCTCCACCTTCGTTGGTTAAAAACTACGGCACTCGAACATGAACTTAGCCATGTCCCTCTTCATACTATGCCACCAATATACCTCCCTCAAGTTCGGATACATCTTGGTAGATCCTGTATGTATAGAATAATAAGAGTTATGAGCTTCACTCATAAACACCTCTCTAAGGCTATCGACATCGGGAACACACAACCGATCAAGGTACCGAAGCACACCATCTCCCCCTTGGGAAAAAAACCTCAATCTTCATTTTGGCAACCAACTTCCTCAATTCAACCAAAGATGGATCCAAATCTTGTTTTGCCTTGTCATCAATAATCACAGAAGACTCAAACCCATTTAGAACAAGAATACCACCATCATCGAAGTCAGTCAATCTAACACCTAACCAAAATTCAAATATGTTGAATTTGGAAAATAATTGCTTCTCCCTCAATGTTTGAAGAACTAATCTCAAGTGATCCATATGCCCTTATTCACTTCGGGAGTAAATCAGAATATCATCAATGAAGACAACCACAAAGCTATCAAGAAAGGGCTTGAAAACTCAATTCAAAAGATCCATACAAATAGCTGGAGCATTGGTAAAACAAAAAAATCTTATCAAAAATTCAAAATGTCCATACCTAGTCCAGAAGGTTGTTCTCGGGAGTATCACACTCTCTTACCTTTTACTGATAATAGCTCGAATGATGATCTACCTTTGAGAAATGAGTAGCCCCCTTGAAGTTGATCAAACAATTCATCGATTCTAGGCACCATGTACTTATTATTGATGGTTACCTTGTTCAATTGTCGATAGTCAATACACATCCATAGTGACCTATCCTTCATCCTTACAACCAACACAGAAGTACCCCAAGGTGAAATGGTTGGCCTAATAAAGCCTTTCTCCAATAAGTCTTTCAACTGATCCTTCAACTTCTTCAATTCAGTCGGTGTCACATCTTCAAAAGGAATGGAAATCGGTTGAGTATCCGGTCATCATCGGAGTCAGAAGACTTCAAGACTCATTTCATAGAAAGACATAAGGGACAATAAAGTGAAACAATCCCTAAAACATCGTCATAGCCTCTCACTCATAGGTATGGTGCACAACACACCCATAAATAAGACTCTACTTGACGTGACATGTTGGACTCCGAGGATGATTTATTAACCTAGTGCTCTGATACCATCTTTGTCACAACCCGAGAGTAGGGCCTAGATGTGACATGGTGAAAAAGAACCTGAAAGTCCTCGATCAAGCCATCTTAGCATCATCTTACACATCATTGGTTTGGAAGTGCGTAAAATAATAAGAAGCACATAATTCTAAGGGATTTCGGGACTTAAGACTCAGGCTATAGGGATTTCATTAGGAAGAGGATTTGCATGAATCACATAGCACATAACAATTATGTTCTAAGGGGCGGGTAAGTATGACTCAAGCTATGGGGGAAAGAAGGGACTTGGGACTTTTCACCTAATCATATTTTCATTTAGAACATATCATAATAAAATATGCATAACAGAAGTCAAAACATGATATAGTCATAGGATTTCAAATAAGCATATAATATGGGCATAAAATAGAATCTGATATGTCCAACAATGCCTCTACATAAAATAAGATGGGGTCCACGATATTTCCCAGGCTTACCCTCAAGTCATAAGATAGGAAAGACATAACAAAACATAAGATAGAGGGAGGTAGTTCTTGTCCTTGAAGTAAAGGGCTTACCACAAACAATAATCCTTGATCACCAAGTTAACCGTCCAAAGGTGGATAGATTTCATCTCCGGCCCCTACATGGTTAGATCATGTAGATGTAGAATATGGGTTAGTACATGGAATACCCTAAGTATGTAGGCATGCAATGTGTATGAAAAAAAAATCTACAAACAAGTTAGATGACAAGAACACGATATTTAGAAGGAGAATATAGGAAAGAATAATATATCAATATGTCATGAAATCCATGATGCATGAAATGTCATAATGCTTAAAATATCAAGGATGAGATGTAATTGACATTACAATCCATACGAGCTAATATATGAACTCCGGATGTCAAGCACCCATATCAAGATTAGGGTGACTACTTGCCAAGGGTAGCCATACTACACCTTACAACCTGGTCATTTTTGTGTGATAGCCACCTTCCTTACGACCCGGACATTTCAGAAGAATTTTCAAGTCATATCATATCAAGAATATCTATGTTGGCACACAGTTCAAGAGAAAGGAGTGGGACCCTTGGGGATATCAAGTTTACTACTCCAATCCCATCGGGGTTCGATCATCATCCCACAAAAATACATATACATATGCATGCTTTCAAACGAAGGATAAGTACTTAAATTAAATGCAATGCAAGGTTGAGCTAAAAAGCTAAATCATAATTCAAGTCTTTTCATACTTAGTCTAAAAGGCCAAACAAGAATTCAAGTAAAAAGTGCAAAGTCCAATGCATAGGAGTAGCTCATTCAAGACAAGTACAAGATGGTGTAATCACCCAAAATGCTCAAAATGTCAAGTCAAGACAAGATGTGATCACATTCTAGTCATATCCGATGTCTTTCAAAATCAAGTCAAGGTGGGACTAGCACATAACAAGAATTTCATAAAAATCAAGTTTTAAGTATGCATATGCCATGAATGATAATGAGAATAGCATGGGAAATTAGAATTCATAATTTAAACTCATAATAGAAAGATTCCATATGAAATTCATAGTTAAATTAATAATTCAAAATCAATTAACATTACCCATGCATAGATTTAAAGCTTAAAGGGACATGCATAATTGAACCTTCATAAAACAAATGAAATTCAACAAATTAGGGCTTAATTCACTTTAAAATCAACAATTAAATACAACCCACACTTCAATTTAATCTAAACAATAATGAATTTAAAGGCCCATATTTAAAGAAAGCATAATTTCATAAAATCAATTGAAGAAATTAGTTTTTGGGCTTCATGGTTGAAAGGAGCCATGAATAAATTCCCACATACCTTTATTAGCCAAGAAAAGTAAGAAGAATTGATGAAGAATGGAGCCTTACCTTGATTCCCTAGCTAAGTCTTTAATGGAGGTCTTGAGGAGTAATTAGAGATTTTTTTTTGAATAAACTTCTAAGGGTTTGAATGAATTTGAAATAGAATGAGGATGAATGAATAAAAAACTGATTTGGGGGCGTAGGATAGGTTTAATGGTCATTAAAGACCTTGGTAATGGGTCAAATTATCAAAAATACCTCAATAAAATGTAACCTAGAAAATTAACCCCAAGCTCCCACGGTTAGTTTCACGGATGGTGAGCCTCTTCAGGAGTCGTGAGCCTCTTCACAGGTCATGAGGCTCACTGACTCAACACAGACAATCCCTACAAAAATGGGTATAACTTCTTAATCCGAACTCGGAATTGAGTGAAACCAGTTTTGTTGGCAAGCTAATTCAATGAGATTCAATATGATAGGTAATGGGACACACAGTTATTTCTGTGCTAAGAGATATAACTAGTTACATTTAACCCTTTCAATGGTCCATATGAGATTCCATACTTAGAAAATAATTTACTCCTGCAACCACATGGAAGGCTTCACGGTCCATGAGACTTCCCACGGACCATGAAATTGTCCATGGAACCTTGGCTGGCACCTTCACATGGAAAGGTTCACGGGCCATAAGGCCTCACGCGGTCGTGAACCTCCATTCATTGTGGATGCAATTTTTGGAATGCTAACCTTATACATAGAACCAATCCTCAAGTCAAGGCCATCCCGAAACACCTTACCACGCCTCGTGAGAGGTCACACGGGCCTCTTCATGGAACATGAAGTGGCACACGGCCCGTGAAGGCTACCAGGGGAGTGTCTTAGTCGAATTTCAAGAAAAGATCCCTTTGCAAGCGGTCCCACAAAAAAATTCATTCTTTCTTCATTTGAACTTCAAATCAGGTGAAACTAAGTGTGTTGGAAAGATAAGTCAAAGAGATTTAATTTGATTGGTTATGGACCTCTCAGTTACACTTCTGCTAAGAGTTATGACCATTTAAAGTCAGTACTTCCACAAGACATCATGTAAAACTAAGCCAATGTGATTTCTTTGAATACGACCATTCAAGAGAGACTCATGAAGATCATTAACCAACCATGGTAGGTTCAAATTAGAGCTTTATCAACTTCACAAGGTTCTAAAAATTCCGAATTGTTACATCATCTCCCCCTTGGGAACATTCGTCCTCGAATGGGCTTGAACAAGGCTTGAAAGGCTAGATTTAAACAAGAAACAACTTAATAACTAAAAGAATACATAGACCATTTCTTGAAAAATTTCAAGTCATTAAAACTCATGCCGAATCATTGTCAAGCCATTAAAAACATCTTTAAATCATTTTCATGTGCATGTATGCATGTCATGCCATGAGACTCAAGAATTGAAAGATTTAGGACCATTTGGAATAAGAAGAACCTAGTACCTTAGGCTTGAGTAGATTGAAAAAGATGGGGATATCGCCTCTTCATGTCTAACTCTGTTTCTCATGTAACGCTCTCCACATGTTGATTTCTCCAAAGAACTTTTACCGAAGCCACATCCTTATTGCGAAGTTTCTTCACTTGCCTATCTAAGATCTCAACCGACACCCCTTAATAAGTCAAATTTTCCCTAATACCAACACCTTTCAAAGGCACAATTGCACTAGAATCATTAATCAATTTTCTCAACATAGACACATGGAAGACCGGGTGAATAGAAACCATTTCTGGAGGCAAGACCAATCTATAAGCCATATTGCCAATCCGCTTAACAACTTCATAAGGGCTAATATACCGGGGTCTAAGCTTGCCCTTCTTGCCAAAATACATCACACCCTTCAAAGGTGAGACCTTCACAAGCACCCAATCACCTACAAGGAACTCAAGGACTCTCTTTCTAACATTTGAATATAACTTTTGTCTACTTCGAGACGCCTTCAACCTCTCCTGAATTAACTTCATTTTTTCCATAGACTCAATTACCAATTCCAAGCTATTCGAGGCCACTTCTTCCAACTCACCATCTAACCGAGGACCAACACCTTCTTTCGTATAAAGCCTCAAATGGTGCCATCCTGATACTAAGATGGACAATATTGTTGTAAGGAAACTCAATGAGCAATAGGTGATCATCTTAATTTCCTTGGAATTACTCTACACAAAGGCCCTCAACATGTCTTCCAAAGTTTGAATTGTCCTTTCGGCTTGACCATCAGTTTAAAAATGAAAAGAAAATTAAATTGAGCACCACGATCTGATATAATAGACATAGGTACACCGTGCAACCTCACCAATTCTCAGATATACAAATTAGCATAATCTTCTACAGTGTAAGTAATCTTGACTGGTAGAAAATGAGCTGACAGGGTCATCTGATCAACAATAACCCATATAGAATCAAATTACTTACGGCTACGGGGAAAACCAACAACAAAATCCATATTGACATCTTCCAACTTTCAAGTAGGGTACTAGGAAAACCAATAACAAAATCCATATTCATATCTTCCCACTTCAAAGTAGGAATATCAATGTCTTGGGACAAACCACCAGGCCTTTGATGCTCCACTTTCGTTTGTTGAAAACTAGGGCACTCAGACATGAACTTAGTCGTGGTCCTCTTCATACCATGCCACCAATATACCTCCCTTAAGTCCTGATACATATTGGTAGATCATGGATGTATAGAATAATAAGAGTTGTGAGCTTCTCTCGTAATCACCTCTCTAAGTCCATCGACATCGGGAACACACATTTGATAAAAGTACCGAAGCACACCATCTCCTCCTTGGGAGAAAACCTTAATCTTTCTTTCGGCAACTAACTTCTTCAATTCAACCAAAGACGGATCCAAATATTATTTTGCCTTGACATCAATAATCACAGAAGACTCAGACCCATTTTGAACAAAAATACCACCGTCATCGGAGTCAGCCAATCTAACACCTACCAAAACTCAAACTTGTTGAATTTTTCAAATAATTGCTTCTCTCTTAGAGACTAAAGAACCAACCTCAAGTGATCCATATGCTCTTATTCACTTCAGGAGTAAATTAGAATATCATCAATGAAGACAACCACAAAGTCATCAAGAAAGGGCTTGAACACTCAGTTCGTAAGATCCATAAACACAGTTGGAGCATTGGTCAAACCAAAAGATCTTACCATAAATTCAAAATGTCCATACCTAATCCGGAAGGTTGTTCTTGGGAGTATCACACTCTCTTACCTTCAACTGATGATAGCTAGAATGAAGATCTACATTTGAGAAATGAATAGTCCCCTTGAAGTTGATCAAATATTTCATCGATTCTAGGCACCATGTACTTATTCTTGACGGTTACCTTGTTCAATTGTCGATAGTCAATACACATCCATAGTGACCTATTCTTCTTCCTTACAACTAACACAGAAGTACCCATGGTGAAATACTTGGCCTAATAAAGCCTTTCTCCCACAAGTCTTTCAATTGATCCTTCAACTTCTTTAATTCAATCGGTGCCATATGATAATGAGAAATGGAAATAGGTTGAGTATCTAGTAATTATCAAAGTTAGGAAACTTCAAGACACATTTCATGGCACGACATAAGGGACAATGAAGTGAAACAGTTCCTAAAACATCGCCACAACCTCTCACACATAGGTATGGTGCACAACACACCCATGAATAAGACTCTACTTGACGTGACATGTTGGAATCTGAGGATGATTTATAAACATAGAGCTCTGATACCATCTTTGTCATGACCTAGAGTAGGGTCATGATGTGACATGGCATAAGAGAACTCGAAAGTCCTCGAGCAAGCCATCTTAGCATCATCTTACACATCATTAGTTCAGAAGTGCGTAAAATATCAAGAATCACATAATTCTAAGAGATTTTGGGACTTTGGACTCAAGCTATGGGGATGTCATTGGGAAGAGGATTTGCATGAATCACATAGCATATAACAAATACATTCTTAGGGGCGGGTAATTATGACTCAAGCTATGTGGGCAAGAGGGGACTTGGGACTTTCCACATAATCATATTCTCATTAAAAACATATTATAATAACATAAGCATAGTCAAAACCTGATATAGTCATAGATTTTCAAATAAGCATATAATAGGGGCATACAATAGAATCTGATATGTCCAACAATGCCTCTACATAGAATAAGATGGGGGCCATGACATGTACTAGGCTCACCCTCATGTCATAAGATAGGAAAGACATAACAAAACATATGATAGAGGGAGGTAGGTCTTGCCCTTGAAGTAAAGGGCTCACCGCAAACAACAATCTGAGATTACCAAGCTAACCATCCAAAGGTGGATAGCTATCGTCTCCGGCTCCTACATGGTTAGATTATGTAGATATAGAATATGGGTTAGTACATAGAATGCACTAAGTATGCGAGCATGCAATGCGTATGAACATAAAATCTACAAGCAAGTTAGATGAGAAGGGAACATATATTTAGAAGGAGAATATAGGAAAGAATAGTATATCAATATGCCATAAAATTCATTATGCATGAAATATCGTAATGCTTAAAATATCGAGGATAAGATATAACCGACATCACAATCAAAGCGAGCTAATACATGAGCTCCCGATGTCAAGCCCTTGCATCGAGATTAGGGTGACTACTTGCTAAGGGTTTCCACACCACACCTTGCGACCCGATTATTTTGGTATGATGGACACCTTCCTTATGACCCAGTCATTTTGAAAGGATTTTGAAGTCATATCATCTCAAGAATACTTATGCTGGAACACAGTTCAAGAGAAACGAGTAGGACCCTTGGGGATAACCCACTTACTACTCCAATCCTATCGGGGTTTGGTCATTATCCCACAAGAATACATATACATATACATGCTTTCAAACGAAGGATAAGTACTTAAATTCAATGCAATGAAAGGTTTGGCTAAAAATCCAAATCATAATTCAAGTCTTTTTATACTTAGGCTAAAAAGCCAAACAAGAATTCAAGTAATAAGTGCAAAGTCCAATGCATGGGAGTAGCTCATTCAAGACAAGTACAAGATGGTGTAATCACCCAAAATGCTCAAAAGGCCAAGTCAAGACAAGATGTTATCACATTCTAGTCATATCCCATGTCTTTCAAAATCAAGTTAAGATGGGACTAGTCCATAATAAGAATTTCATCAAACTCAAGTTTCAAGTATGCATATGTCATGAATTATGATGAGAATAACATGGGAAATTAGAATTTATAATTTAAACTCATAATAGGAAGACTCCATATGAAAGCCATAGTTAAATCAATAATTAAAACTGAATTAACATTACCCATGTATAGATTTAAAGCTTAAAAGGGACATGCATAATTGAACATTCATAAAATAAGTGGAGTTCAATAAATTAGGGCTTAATTTACTTTAAAATCAACAATTAAATACAAATCACACTTCAATTTAATCAAAACAATATTGAATTTAAAGACCCATATTTAAAGTAAGCATAATTTCATAAAATCAGTTGAAGAAATTTGGTTTGGGGCTTTATGGTTGAAACGAGCCATGAATAAATTCCCACATACCTTGATTAGCCAAGAAAAGTAAGAAGAATTTATGAAGAATGGAGCCTTCCTTTGATTCCTAAGCTAAGTCTTCAATGGAGGTCTTGAGGACTTCTTAGAGATTTATTTTTTTAATAAAGTTCTAAGGGTTTGAATTAATTTCGAATAGAATGAAGATGAATGAATAAAAATTTGATTTAGGGGCTTTGGATAGGTTTAAAGGTCATAAAAACCCTTGGAAATGGGTGAAATTATCAAGAATACCTCAAGAAAATGCAACCTGGAAATTTAACCTGAATCTCTTACGGTTAGTTTCACGGGTTGTGAGCCTCTTCACGAGTCGTGAGGCTCACTGACTCAGCACAAGTAGTCTGTACGAAAATGGGCATAACTTCTTAATCTGAACTCGGAATCAAGTGAAACCAGTTTTGTTGGAAAGCTACTTCAAAGAGCTTCAATGTACTAGGTAATGGGCTACCCAGTTCTTCCTTTGCTAAGAGACACAACAAGTTAAAGTTGATCCTTCCAACGGTCTATATGAGATTTCATACTTAGAAAATATTTTACTCTCGCAACCACATGGAAGGCTTCACGGTCCAAGAGGATTCACACGGACCATGAAATGGTCCATGGAGCCTCACTTTTCCAAGAGCATTGGCTTGAACCTTCACATGGATGGGTTCACGGTCCGTGAACCTCCATTCATCGTTGACACGATATCTGAAATGTTAACCTTAAACATAGAACCAATCCTCAAGTAAAGGCCATCTCGAAACACCTTACCATACCTTGTGAGAGGTCACACGGGCCTATTCACATACCATGAAGTGGCACACGGTCCGTGAAGGCTACCATGGGAGTCCCTTAGTGGAATTTCCAGAAAAGATCTCTATGGAGACAGTCCTACCAAAAAGGTCATAACTTCTTCATCCAAACTCCTAATAAAGTGAAACCAAGTACGTTGGAAAGATAACTCAAGAAGATTTAATTTTATAGGTCATGGATCTTCCAGTTCCACTTGTGCTAAGTGTTATGACCATTTAAGTCAGTACTTCCACAAGACGTCATATAAAACTTAACCAATGAAAGTTCTTTGAATACGACCATTTAGGAGAGACTCATGAAGATCATTACCCAACCATGGTAGGTTCAAATTTGAGCTTTATCAACTTCACCAGCTTTTAGAAATTTTGGGTTGTTACAACTGCTGGTCGTAGAAGGTTTTCATAGCAATAGGATAATAATAAATTAGCTCACTGGAAATGAAACTACGAGAGCTATTTACAACCTATGGATGGAACCACGGGTTTTAGAGTGATGTCATAGTTACAGACCTAGAAAATATAATTTGTAAGAATTAATACTAGGAACACTGTTTTACGGCTTGTAAATAGGTTCGTTCTGTTGAACTTGAATCTTTCAAGTCACTAGAACCCATCCACGAGGGACTATTAAGATCTGTGGTTTGAACCATAACCGTAAAAGATCCCCGTGAGTTTGGGTATGCATTGTTTGAAAAAGTCAAGTCCAAATCCATTTTCACAACATGGCTATCAACTCTAAATTTCAGCTAAGGACCTAGTCAACAGGTATAAAATAAAATAATATCAAAGCACACAACCCAATACATGTCAACATGTTTCAACAAAATTTAGTCCAAATTAAAGCCCAACAACATTCCAAACATAGTACATTTTTTTAACACACATCCTCAACAATATTTTCTAGCCCACACATAATCAAAACCAAACAACTACCCAACCCAACATATGTCAACCTAGTCCAATTATTATTAATTCAACACAGTGAACATTTCAATCCAAGCACAACATAAATGTACTCTTACCACTCCCAATTTATTTATTAATAGTCAAACTCTAGTACAACAATATATTCACAATCAAGTCCATACTAACAAAGCACATACCAATACACATGATGGTACAGTAATGGTATTTGAAAATTGATTCAATCATGGCAAAATGGTTCAAATTCAACCAAGTGGGAGTGCTTGCCAATTAATTTTTTCCCATATAAAATTTCCTTACAATTCTAGTGAGCCAATTCACACAAAATTAGGTTTTTGCATTATCTTAGTTGTTCAAAGGCATGAATTCATGAAAACACTTCTTTTCAATCATTAATGAAAATCCTAATCTAGAATTGCAGTATAAGTGCATAAAATCATATCAGAATCCTTGAATAGATGTGATTTCAACTAATTGACCATTTAAAATCAAGTAGTGAGACCCAAGGAGTGATGGGAAGACTCGTTGGAACAGTGAGTGTCACGCTAGAATTTGGTCAGAAAATAAGGGGGCGGTGGAAATTTGTGATCGGAGGTGAGGGAGAAGATCAGAGGGTTTGGATGTTGTACTTTTGTGAAATGGGTTAAAGGGAAAGAAGGGTTTTACCCTTTTTGGTACATCTGGGTCAGGTTATTTTTAGGCAATTTTACTTCACGAAACCCTACTTACGGGTCGTATATAGTTCTGTATTCGGTGATCTTGGTTTCATGGTTTCAAATTGACATTTTTGAAAACATGGATCCACGAATACAAATCATGAGTCATATAATGATCTACGACCCGTAGGTAGTGTTCGTGGATACCTCTGACACTTGACAAAATTCTAGAAAACTTACTGGAGTCCACGAACCCCATTCACAGCCTGTAAAACTTTCTATGGACCATAAATTTGGTTCAGAGAACTAACATTCAGAAATTATTTCTTATTAGAATTGGTTCCATTAATAATGTTATGAGTTGTGGTTTGAACCACGACCCGTGCAGTGATTCATAGAACCTAAGTTTCTCACATTTTTGGACTTGTTTGTTGTGTTCAACCTATACCTGCATATACCTATCAAAATAAATTGTTACCCTATAACTTTTCTAATTGTGAGTTCAAAATTACAAGAAAAATCGTAAGTATTAAGCTACCTATGAGTCAAAAACTAAAACAAAACACAAATACATGAAAACTAAAACTAAAATCTTCGGCGTCCTCTCAAGTAGCGCCTGATTTATTGTCATGATAGACTTAGACTACTTGGTTACTTAAACTTCACCAAGTGTCCATACTTCAACTATCGTGATTTCATCCGGGGTTGCCAAAGTATGGTTTGATTCTCTGCTCATTGACGTTGAACCTCATGCCATCACTGCTTTCTAACTCAACAGCCCAGTGGTGTAAGACATGTGTGATCTTGTGGAGACCCAACCACTTGGACTTAAGTTTTCCACGAAACAACCTTAGCCTTGAATCGAAAAATAGAATCAAGTCTCTTGGCGTGAACTGAAAGTGCTCAATGCGACGATCATGATACAGCTTCCTCCTTTGCTTGTACAATGTTGAGCTCTCAAATTCTCTCAACCTAAACTCATCGAGTTCATTGAGTTGGCTTAGCCTCGAAGTAGCAGCAACATTCCAATCTAAGTTTAGATTCTTGAGCACCCACATCGCCTTATGCTCAAGCTCTACCGATGAGTGACAAGCTTTATCAAAAATAAGTTTGTAAGGAGACATACTTATAGGAGTCTTGAATGCAGTCCTATTAACCCATAATGCTTCATCTAGATTTCGTGACCAATATGTCTAGTTTGCATTCACTGTCTTAGAATGAATTTTCTTAATCTCTCTATTAGATACCTCAACTTGCCCACTCGTCTATGGATGGTAAGGGGTTGACACACTATGTATCACCCCATACTTCTCTAGTAGAGATTTGAATAACCTATTACAAAAGTGGGAACCTCTATCACTAATGATCGCCCGAGGAGTGCCAAACCATAAGAAGATGTTCTTTTTGAGAAATATTGTTGTCACGACCCAAGCCTGGGGTCTAGATGTGACATGATGAATTAAAAACCCGAAGGCAATCAAAACATCCTTCTTAGCATATCGTTTGTACATCCTTGGCTGCAAAATATAAAAACAAATATTTAACATATAATTCTAAGGGAATAAGGGCTTATGACTCATGTTATGGGGATGAACAGGGGAATAGAATTTGCATGAAACATATATAAATCAAGTACTAAGGGGAGGGTAAGTAGGACTCAAGCAATAGAGAAATAGGTGTTGAAGTGTTTATACACTCTCAAGAGCTAGAATTTTATGAAGGATGATATTACTTATTAGGGCAAAGTTTGCTGAGATAGCCAAGATCGGAGAAACTATTGAAGATGGACTTAGAATGGGAAAGATCACTTGTGTGTGGAGTTCAACTGGATCTTCAGGATTGTTGAAGAAATAGAGTGTAACAACCCAAAAATTTATGAAACTCATTATGGTTGATATCTTATGACGCTATACTAGTCATGGTTGAAATTTGGTAGCCACGGGTTGAGTTTATGTGGCCGATCGCAAAACGGATCATTATAGGGCCTAGAGGGGCTGTTTGGACAGTGAGCTTCGTAGAAGCATAAAGTTTGGTGTGATTTGAACCATGTGGCCTACTACATATCAAATTGAAGATATTTGAATTATATTTGTAACACAACTTGTCTCACTCAATTACGAGTTCGTATGAAAACGTTATGAACATAATAGTGGGACTTCCTGAAATTTGAAAGATACTGAAAACTTGACCACGGGACCTTAAACGGTCCGTTTGAGCCTAAAAGGCTCGTGTACTGTCCCGTAAAAAGGGACAGTAG